>PVKS010046882.1:0-13084 GCA_004027875.1 Aplodontia rufa | reverse complement strand
CTCTCCCTTCCTCGATTTGAAATACCCTCTTTCTGAGTCACGATTTAAATACCCCCTTCTCCAAGATGTCATGTAACTTAGCCAAAGTAAGTGTTATCACACTTGCAGCACCCCGTTTTTTCCCCACTTAGCCAGTCTCACAATCTGCCCTTATCTTCTGTGTGTGTTCATGCACACAAAATCTCCACCACACTTGCCTTCTCAGCATGGACCCCAGCACGGGGCACCAGGCAGGAAGTCATCCTTCTGGGGTGCACAGCACCTCCAGTGGGCTTTCCACCACCATCACGCCCATTTTCCAGAGTGAGAAAAGAACTGCGGCTCAGAGAGTCCAGGTCAATGACCAAGCCACCCCAGCTACTAAGGAGAAGTTGTGCCTCGTGGCATCCTCCTGCTGGTTTGACCTCAGGAGGGGATGGGGTGGCATTTTGAACAGAGCCCCCAGAGACTCACTTGTGTTGTCTATCACACCGAGTTTGTGGCAACTCACAACACAGCAACAAAAAACCAACGCAACTGTGTGATTTTTGGTTTCTGTTTTTCCATTTTTTATTTTTTTATTAAATGATATAGAGTTACATTTGAGGGGAAAACATTATCAAACATTATCAAACATTAGTTATCCAGGGCTAATGCCATGTCATGGATGCCCAGCTTGGGTTCCCCATGTTGATGTTTCCCCCAGAAGAACCCCTGAGTTAAATGGATATCTCGTGGAGGGCAGAGAGCTCCTTCTGAGATGATTCCCCTATGTTTCCCCCTATTTTTTAATTCATTCAAGATAGTCTTACATTTAGGAGGGAATCATTGTCATACAATCAAGAACAAATGTATAATGACAGAGCAAGCCAAGGCTGATGCCATTCCGTGGTTCCCTCCCCCCCCCGTGGGTTCCCCTCGATTCCATGTTTCCCCCTACTTCACCCCCAGGTTAATTGGGCTTTTCATGGAAGTTGAAGGTTCCCCACTGAGTTGATTCCCCCATACTGCCTCCCTCCAGCCTTCTTGATATCCTTCCTATTCTCTCCTCAGCCCCGCTACCCTCCCTCCATCCCCCCAGCATCCTAGGCAAGGTTCCCCCTACTTGTGTAAAAATACATACATGTTGAGGTCATTAGTAGCTTAGCCATCTATCATTCTGTTTCCGATTGTATTCTAGCTTCCACAAATGAGAGAGCATTCGGCCCTTGAGTCTCTGAGTTTGGGATATTTCACTCAGCATAATTTTATTCATCTCCATCCATTTGGTTGCAAATGCCATGATATCATTCTCTCTAATAGCAGAGCAGCATTCCATTGTGTATATATGTACCACAGATTTTGAATCCACTCATCCAGTGAGGGGCATCTGGGTTGGTTCCATAGTTTAGCTATAGTAAATTGAGCTGCTATAAACATCGATGAAGCTGTGTCTCTGTAATATGCCGATTCTAGCTCTTTTGGGAAAATACCCAGGAGATGGATCATAAGGTGGTTCCAGCCCTAATTTTTTGAGGAGTCTCCACACTGCTTTCCAGAGTGGCTGAACCAGTCTGCAGTCCCACCAGCAGTGTGACAGTGTTCCTATTTTCCCACAGCCCCTCCAGCATCTGTCAGTGTTCGTATTCTTCATTTTTGCCACTCTGTCAGGAGGGAGGTGGAATCTCAGTGAAGTTTTGATCTGCATTTCTCTGATTGCTAGTGATGTAGAGCATTTTCTCACATATTTATGGGCTTTTAGGAATTCCCCCATTGAGAAATTTCTATTTAGCTCCCTAGCCCATTTACTGATTGGATTATTTATGGTTTTGGTGTTTCGTTTTTTGAGTTCTTTGTATATTCTGGATATTAGCCCTCTGTCTGAGGTGGAGCAGGCAAAGATTTTCTCCCAAGGTTGTCTCTTGAGACTCTTGACTAATTCTTTAGCTGTGCAGAAGCTTCTTAGCTTAATGGCTTCCCAGTCATTTATTCTTGACTTTGATGCTTGCACCATGGGAGTCTTGTTAAGGAAGGTGGTGCCCACCTTTATCTCGTGTAGTGTTGATCCTACTTTTTCTTCAAGCAATTGTAAAGTTGCTGGTTAAATATCCAGATCCTTGAACCATTTTGATTTGATTTTTGTGCAGGGAGAGAGGTAAGGATCCAATTTCAGTTGTCTGCATATGGCTGTCCAGTTTGTCCAACACCATTTTTTTAAGAGAGAATGACAGTGAGAGAGACAGAAAGAGAGAATCAATTTTGTTTAGTTTTTCACGTGGCTTTTGTTGTTCCAACACTTCATTGTGTACAAGGTACTCACATTCTCATGCGTGCCAGGCAAGTGCTGTAAAACTGCTGAGCCACCATTCCAGCCCCCACAATTGTTTTTATTTTTTTTAGGAGAGAGGAAAAGTGACAGAGAGAGAGAATCAATTTTTTAAATTTAGTTTCTCACATGGCTTGCGTTGGTCCTACACTTTGCTGTGCACATGGTGCTGGGTTCTAACCTGTGTCCTCATGCATGCCAGGCAAGTGCAATAACCACTGCGCCACCACTCCAGCCCCCACAATTGTGTTTTAAAAGCTCTCTAAAAGAAGCAAGTCCTGTCCTTGGCTCTTCAACCCCATCCCTCTATGAGTCTACTCAGTACAGGATTCTAGGAGTATTCTTTTTCACTATGGGAAAGAGGAACTGGATTTTTACCTATAAGCAGCCACATCAAAAATAAGGAATTCAGGGAGTGGTGATTCCGCAGCTTGAAGAAGAAGAAGAAGAAGAAGAAGAAGAAGAAGAAGAAGAAGAAGAAGAAGAAGAAGAAGAAGAAGAAGAAGAAGAAGAAGAAGAATTCAGGTGTTATACCTGTACATCTTTGGTTAAGATTAAAGTTATTCAGGTATAAAACCACACACACACACACACACTTCGAATGTGCATTTTAAGTGCTTGTAGAAAAAGATACTTCTTGAAATAATGAAGACTTGAAGAAAAGTCTTAATGACCTTTGAAAACACACAGCTCTTAAACCTCTCTGGATTAATATATTCGTTGTGAATATGGCACCCTCCTGATAGGACTATGTTAAGAATTAAACAAATTAATAAATATTACCAGCACTTAGTAGTGTTAGGGTGGACCAGGCAGGACCTGAAACTCTCTTGGTCACCTAGATCTTGGCAATTGATGCTTTATCCTGCCCCAAGAAGACACGTGCAGGGAGTGACTCTGGCCCACAGGAGTCAGCCGGTGGCTCCGAGGCTTGGATTGGTGACTGCAGATTCAGGCCTCTGGCAAGCCCCTTTTCTGGGCATCCAAAGTGCCCAGAAGTGGGCCAGATATGGATCCCTGCCCCGTGGCCCATGAGAGCAAGAAGATACCTGCACTTATAACACAGAGATATCAGTGGGTCTGGCAGCAACCAGCAGAAGACTTTTGGTTTTAAACAATAAAAATTAATTTGTTTAAGAAAAACATGGAAAGTTCAAAGGCAGCCCTCAGTAATGGGCATTGGGGGGTTCAATGCGTTAATTATCTCTCTCTCCTCTCCCCTCATCTTTGCTCTGCTCCACTCTGTATTGGCCTCATCCTCTGCTACTGAAGACCAGCTCTGTCCACTCAGCGGGGAAAGGAGAAGGCCACGTAGCCCGACCTGCAACCTCCTGTTGCCCCCACCTGTACACCCAGCACAGGACCCTGGCATGGGCCCTGCTTCAGCCCTGTGACTGCTCTTTGGACACAATGGGTCACATCCTTCTGGGCACACATCTCCTTATCCACCTTCACTATTCCCCCTCTTCCTTATCCACCTCCCATTTGGAAGGTTGAGAAATTCAGGGACTCACTTTTCCAGCTTCCCTTGCAGCTGAGGGGAGCCATGTGACTCTGGTCTAACCAATGAGCTGAGAGGAGAAGTTTGCTGGTGCCTTCTGGGAAGGCTTCTCTCTCTCTGATGGGGTAGCCAGAAGAAAGAGTCTCACTTCCCTGCGTTTGAATTCATTTGTGATCCAAAAGCCACCGGCCACCTTGCCACCATAAGACAGGAAGCCTACAGACAAACTTCAGCATAGTAATAGCAGTAGAATGAGGAAAAGCTGGGTCTTTGATGGCTTATACAGTTGTCATACCAATTTAGAAATTTCTGCTTCGAATTGTGTTCTTAAGAGAGATAATTAAATGTCTTTATTAAGCTACTGTTAATTGTATTTTCCTATAATTGTTTTTAAGTATGGGGGATTGAACCCAGGGATGCCTTACCACTGAGCTACAGTGCCAGTCCTTTTATTTTATTCTGTTTTGTTTTATTTTATTATTTTTCAGGGCTGAGGACCAAACTCAGGGCTTTGTGCATACTAGACAAGTGCTCTGCCACTGAACTAAATCCCAACCCCTGGCCCTTTTAATTTTTTATTTTGAGGCAGGGTCTCACTAAGTTGCTTAGGACCTCACTAAGCTGCTGAGGCTGGTCCTGAACTTGCAATCCTCCTGCCTCAGCCTCCCAAGTCACCAAGATCACAGCCCCGTGCCACTGCACCTGGCTGTGTGCTTTCCATTCGATTACTAGCAGGTGAAACCTCTTTTTTAACAATTTTTCATTACTGGGGGCTGGAGCAGTGGCCCAGCAGTTATGGTGCTTGCCTGGCATGCACAAGGACACAGGTTCAAACCCCAGCACCACATACACAACAAAGTGTCAGAGCAACAAAAGCCACATGAAAAACTAAAAAATAAAATTGATTTTCTCTTTCTCTCTCGGTCCCTTTCTCTTAAAAAAAAATTTTTTTTTCAGTGCTGGGGGTGGAACCTGGGGCCTCGTGCATACTGAACCCATGCTGTACAACTAAACTACGCTTCCAGTCCAGGTGAAAACATTTCTAACAGAGACACGGTGTTGTGTGTGAGCCACAGTAAAGGGCGGGGAAGGTTCTGGAATGGGGACCTCTTGCAGAATCACATAGAATGGAAGGGGAGAGGCCCCTTAGAAGAGAAGAGAAGTGCATCTCCAGTGAAAGAAGAGGAGGTGAGGGGCCAGCAAGCCAGCAGCCAATCCGCCCTTGCCCCCAGGGCTCAGCTCTTGGGTGACACCTGCCGTTCCACGTACCCAGCTCCCCCACCCCCCGCAGGAGCCTCTTGGGATACAGGTCCCCTATGATGGACGAGGCTGCCTTCCAGGTCATAGCCCAGGAGAAAGACTCAGTCCCTCCAGGAGGCCCCTGTCCTTCCCTGCAGCACACAGGTCCCTCCCTGTTGGAAGCACCTGCTATGAGTCATCAAGCCCACCTGGACAGGATGTCCAGCAAAGTGGAAGACTGCATCAATTTCTACCTATGACCTTGGGCAAATTAGGAGGACAGATATTCCCTGTATCAAGTGGGGCTGCCTCCCTTACTAGCTGGTAGTACTTAGTAAGTTAAATAATAGGTCGTTTCAAGGATTAAAGCGAATGTTTACAAGGCACTAGATGGGGCTGGCCACTACTCAGTGTTGTGTAAATGACACCAACTATTATTATCCATTTCCAAGAGCTGGTCTGGGTCTGATTAGGAACGGCCCTGAGATTTTAAGTGGAGCACAGAGCTCCAGGGCTCCCTTTCACAAGGGGGTAGAATAGGGCTCCCTCTGCCATCTTGGATTAGGGGCCAGGCTGACACGGCTGGGTGATGTCTCCTTCCACAATGTGTTTTCCACATTTAACAGCTCCCATCCAGCCTCCCTCGGCGTTGAACTTGAGAGAGGGTTCGCTTGACACCCACAGTCGGGCTCCCATAAAACACACACCCAGAGTGAGGCCTACTCTGGGGAACTCGCTCAATTCTGAAATGGAGCTGGACTGATGATTTTGGATTAAACAAAAGACAACAGGTTTCTCACTCCCTTTCTGAGAACTCACATCTCCACACGGCCTTCTGGGGTGCACCGGGCTCAGCTTCTCAGCTACTGCCCTTGAACCTGAGTGTTGCCCTTAGAGAGGAGCCATCAGTCCCAGAGGGGTGCCCCGGACAGCCCTCACTCCTTTCCTCCAGGCTCTCTCTAGCTTTCTGGTTCCTTCTCCCCTCTGTCTTCCCTCCTCTCTCCTCTTCCTCTCCTCACTGCCTGCCAGGAAAAATCCCTACCACTCAGCTACATCGCATTCCCTCTCTTCCCCTTGTATCCTACCTCGTCATTGATCTCCACGTCTCCTTCTCGCTAGGTTGCCTGATCACTTTCTCTCCTGTTCCAAGCATCTCTGTGTCTCTTGCATTTCCTGATCTCTTGCGTTTCCGTCTCTGATTGCATTTCCTGATCACTTGCTCTCCTGTTCCAAGCGTCTCCCTATCTCTTTGTCTTTCTCTGTCCACATTTGACTCTTGGCCTAATTTCCTGCTTCTCAGTTTCTTTCTGGCTCTTTTCCTCTTCGACTGTTTTTCTTGCTGATTTCTTCACTATCTCTCCGCATGGCAACCTGTCTCTCTCCTTCTCTTTCTTGTCTGTCTTTTCATGTCTCCCTCAGATTCTCTAATGCACCTCCGTTTCCTTCCTTTTCTCTTTTCAAAGTCTGGGTCCAGCTTATACAGGAGGCCTCCTCCTTCTCTGGGAAGCTTTGGCTCTCTGCCTTTCAAGGGAGTCTTCCCCGATAGCCACATTCAACTGATGGTAAAGGACTATATTACTCATCCTCAACCTGCAGCTTTATCCTCATCTGGGCTCACCTGCTTGGAGAGGCATCTTCTGAAGCATTCCTTTCGTGCTTGACACCATGTGCCACCAAAACCATGACACTGAGTGCGTACGTGTGGTCTTCCCTGCCATTAGCAGAGAAAGCTCATATCAAAGTTCATGGACTCATACTGAGAACAAAAGACAATTAGTACCACCTTTCCATCTTACAGAAGAAGAAACAGAAGTTCAGAGAGGTGGCTCATTGTGACCCAGGTCACAGGGAGGAGTAGTGTCCCCTGTGTGACTGTGGAGAAGTGATAGTGTCTTGGGGTTGCTGTTCTTCATCTGTAAAAGGGGGGCAGCTGCTGGGAGGATGACATGAAAATGCCCCCACCCAGCAGAGACCACGGTACATAGAAAGCGCTCTGTAAGTGTGAGCTAATTAATCATTGTGGGTATAATTATATGTACTAGAGATCACAGAGCAAGTAAAGCTTCTGGCCTTTTCAAGGGCAGGCTTTTTGCAAGCCTGAGCCCCCTTCTTCACCTGACCTGGCCGAGAACATTCCACTGAGTCCTCACAGCCACCCGCTGACTCCTCTCAGAGTCCCCTCACCCCACCCGCCCACTGTGCCTGCTGCCTCTGTCAGACCAGAGGCTGGTTCAAAGGGTCCTCCCCATCCTTCCCACCATGGACACAATAGCCCATTCCCCCCGGACCCAGGCTGACAGAAGAAAGCCCAGGCAGCAGATCAAACGTGGGCTGAGTGGAAGACAGAGGAGACAGAACGAGGGACGAGATGGGCAGCAAGAATAATGACTTCCATCCAAGTCCCTTCCCATAAACCCACAGCTCTTTGAAGCCTGCTTTCCTTTAATAAAAAGCACTGTTATTAATGACCCAAGTGGAAGCTTTCTGGGCAGGACAATACCCAACTCCCTGGTGGCCTCTGTGGGGCCTCGTGCTTGGAAAAGTGGCCCAGCAGATGCCTCCGTGTGCCAGGGGCCGATGGGCATGACAAAGGGGTTTGGAGCAGGGTGGCGTCTGCACAAATGCCCATGGGTGCCACCAATGTTTGGGGCCGCTGCAGTCCTTTCAGGCTGGAGCATGTGCTGCAGCTGACCTGTCAGTCCTTCATGACACCAGTTCTATGTGCAGGCCGCTGCGTGGGTCAACAGGGCACATCAGACACAATCCCTGCCTCCTGGAAGCTTGCAGTTGGAACAAGAAAGCAGGAGCTAAGTGGCCGAGGGGGATGAAGTGCGACATTCTAGACTTCAGTGTTCCAGGGCGTCCTCGTCCTCAGTCCCTGCTCAATGACCACGCCCCTGTCACCTGACTGCCCGGGGCTGCACTCAAGGCTACAGAGCACCTGTCCCAGACCTTTGGCCACCATCACTCTGCCATTGCCACCCACAGCAATGAACCAGCTCATCCAATCATCGCTTGCAGCCCAGTGATCTGAGGCAATTGACTCCCCTAGATCAGAAGACGTTGTCACTTGGGAAAGAAGTTATGCTATGAGTTCTAAACCAAGAAGGGAGCTTTTGAAATAGCGCTTGTTCCATGCAACGGATCAGGAAATGGAAGCCCAAAGCCACACAGCCTGCCTGGAGCCCAAGTGTGGGAACCCTTCTGACATCACGGCAGTGCTGAGAGCCACACTCCACCTCCCAGTGGAGCAAAACCCTGGTCTCTGACTTGCAAGGTCCGGGGTGGGGGGTAGGCGGGAAGCACTGGGCAGAGCCAGAGCTCTGTGACATTCAGGCTGGGCGCAGACTCAACAATGGCGCAGGCGCAGGCGCAGAGGTGTGAGGATTGTCCAGGCCCAAGGGATCCAGAGAGCTGGGGTACCCTGGCAAGATCACAGAGCTGGGGAACAGCAGGCCCCAGGATGCCATGTGCAGGACTCTGAGAACTGGCATGAGGAAGGGGAGGAGGGCTGGGCTGTGATTCAGGCAGCTCCCTGGACCTCTCTGCAACATACCAGGCAATCAGGGGGCCATGGGACCATCTGGGGCTTGGGATCCCTCCAAATCGTATTAGCCCTTGCAGTGTGTGTGGTAGACGTTTCTACAGATAAGGACTCCGCCCTTTATCAGAGTCTCCTGAAAGTGACTGCCCCAAGACAGGTTGTGAGCAGGGAACTAGTGACCTCCAAGTGTCACGTGCACCCTGCTGGGCTGGGACTCTGAGCCCAGGGCCTTTTCTTTCATTCAGTCACTTGAATGTTTATTGAGCACTTACTTTGTAAGGGTTCCCACATTCCCAGGATGGCCTGGGAGTGGAAGAACACTAATGTGAGCCCTGCCTTTCTCCCACCACCCACTCCAGGTCTCAGGCCAGTCACATCTGGGCTTTTCCCTGCTCCTGACTCTGTGATGTGCTTTCCACACAGGGACAGGGGAGAAGAGCTGCTGTCTGTCTCTGACCCTCCTGGTCACAAGCAGGCTTTGGAAATAATTAGTAACAGGCCAGAGACCCTCCTCAGTTCACCAATCCCATAGGGGGTTAAGACTGGGGGAGGGGAGACGAGAGCTGTGCAGACAGAACAAAGAGATAAAATGAGAAGGCAGAGAATGGAGCTATAAGGCCCCAGAGGCCCTGACCCGGCCTTGATGTCCTGGCCCAGGGTTTGTGCTCCCAGCTGTGGTCAAGGGGCGGATGCCAGCCTGCTTCAGCCAGCCCCGGTGAGAGCCAGCAGCTGCCGGCCAACTTTCCATGACTTCAGAGGCCAACTGGGTCAGGCCTGCCATGCCAGGGAAATAGCTCCCCACCCCATTCGACTAATGGGGGTCCTTGCACCATGGCAGGCTGGGGGGTCTATCCTCATGATCAGCTGGCTGCCAGGCGCACAGTGAGCAGCCACTGCGTACCCCAAATGGAATGAGCAAGCCAATCCTCCCACAACCGAGGGGTGACAGAACGAATCCTGATAAAGCCACCCGCACAATGGGCACTGCACAGGGTTTTCAAATAAAGCTCGCAAGCCCTTTCTAAAGAACTCACATTCCAATGGTAAGTGAAAGAGGAGCAGGCCACGGAAGGGCAGGCACACACAATCTCATTTGGGGCGCATTTGCCTATAATTAACATTCAGTTTGCATGGGAGTTGTATTTAAAAAATCCTTAAGGAAACTGATCAGCCCCGCATGCCCCAACCTGCCTGCCCCGCCCCCAGATGGCCCTCACAGTCCCCTTGCTCAGCTCCATCCAGCCACAAGGGCCCCTGTCAGCAACTGGGTCTCACTAAAACTGCCTATTAGCCTGGTCATCCCATTTTCTGTTCCCTCCACTTGAAATCAACCCCCTGTACACACACACACACACACACACACACACACACATCTTACTAATCATGCTTCAGCCCGTGAAGAAATGTAACCTCACAACACCCCTTCTCATGGCACAGGATCGTAGTCAGCATTTGAATTTGTGGCTGCCAGTCTGCATAACCCTTATTCTCTGGGCAGGAAATATGGCGGCGGGAACCAAGGGAACCTGGGGGATGGGAGGAGGCTCAACGATTTTGTTTTTTCCTTTAGTTTTTCCAGCATCTCTACAATGCACGTGTATTTGATTTACAATTAGAGAAAACAGTGCTATAGCATTTTTTTAAATAAAAGGTTAGCAAACAGCTCTTACGGAGCCCCACAAATTCTCCCAGAACCCCCACTAGCCCCCCTATAATGAGAAACCAGTGGCCAAGCCCACCCCATCAGTGCAGCTGCCCCTGGCACTGCCAGGACCACCTGCAGGGCCCTCCCCTCCTCTGTGCTCGCTCCCCTCCCCCATATTTCTGAAACAGGAAGTGAGCAAGGAGATAATGCCCACCTCCTTTCACCAACCCAGCTGCTTCTCCAGCCTCACCTCATGTCCCCACGGCCCCCCAGACTTGAGCAGAGCCCACCCCAAAGATCTTGCACATGATTCTATTTTGCTTTATGCATCCCAAATGGTCTGCCCTTCGCTGGCAGGGTTTGCAGCAAATTATTGCTGGTGAAAGCAGGAGGTTGGGGTTTGGGAACCAGATGAAGCTTTTACTTTTTACAGGCTGTGGGGCCAGGGTCAGGGGGGTCCCAATAGGAAGCATCCTCTACAGACAAGTCGCATGCACTCAAGCATGCACTCAAGCATGCAGATACGGGCTGAACACCCGCTGGGTCCCAGGGAACATGTTCAGCTGGAGAGAAGCGCTGGGCAAGGCTGATGAGGTCACAGCCCTCCTGGAGCTAGCACTGTGGCCTAGGGTCAAGGTCCGGATGGAATGTGGGGACGGACAGGGTGGGAGAAGTCTCCCTGGGACCTCCAGAGCAGGAGTAGCTGAGTAGAGAGCCAGAGGAGGCAGCAACCCCACTGGGTCCTGGAAAGGCATGGGTGTACCCAAGCCGGGGAAACCAAGCCCTCTCCGACCCTTCAATCAGCGGTCATCAGGAAGTGTGATGATACAAAAACGGGCAAAGATGGGATGCACTGGGACTTCGGGGGACCTGGAAATTGGCACAACCACCCTGGAGCTGGGCTTTGATACCTGTGGCTCAGAATACTGAGCAATTGGGCAGGTGCCCAGGAGCACCTATCCAATCGGGCACATGAGCAAGAGATTTCCAGCAGCCCAAACAACTTGAATCATCAAGAGGCGTTCACAGAGCGGAACTTTACATCCTTGTCAAAAGAGCTGAGCCACAGACAACTCAGCAGCTTGGATGATTGTAACAATGTAATATTATGCAAAAAAAAATGTAAGTTCCAAAACGTGACACCGACACCGAGCATTATTGTAATCATGTTCATAAAATAAACGGCAGCTAAAATAAAAATACATACAGGGCTGGTTCTGTGAGGATCAAACTATGTAAACATGGGCAAGTTCCTCAGTTTCTCAGCTGGAAACTGCAGAGAATAATCCCAGTCTTCCGTCGTGGGAAGTAAGGAGCACGGGAGATTCCCCTTGCAGAGCTCCACTCAGCCAGCGCAGGACGGGCGCGACATGGAGGACAGGTGGAAGGTGCAGGGCTGTGGCTAACTCTCCCCTGAACACAGCCTCGCCAGGAGGCAGTCCTGTGGTCACCTCACCTGTTTATAGCCATTAGCTTGATGATTATAGTCTGGAATGAAGTATTAGGAAAATTGTGAGGTGTGTGCAATGGCACACACACCTATAATCCCAGCAACTCAGGAGGCTGAGGCAGGAGGATCGCAAGTTCAAGGCCAGACTGGGCTTTTTAACAAGATCCTGTTCAAAATTAAACACAAAGGCCTGGGGATGTGGCTCAGTGGTAGAATGTTTACACATCATGCTCAAGACACTAGATTCAACCCTTTATCAAAAAAGAAAAAAACTGGCAACTCTGGGATAAAATGAAGGTCATTATCTTTATAACAACTTCATCGAATCTTTTGGAAAGATTTATTTTAAACAAAGATGTGCATGGAGGATTGTGAAACTCCAGATCCTCCCTTAGATTATGTCTAAGTATCTATAAATTCTCCATTTATTTCATAGAAACAGAGACACTGTGCCCATGGGTGTGCTTTTTGCAAGAAGTTTGGCGAAGACACCAAATGAACTGACCCGGAGCCAAGGTAAGCTGTTACCCCTAGGGCAGCACAGAGCGCAGCGTGTTTCCAGTTAGGATGAAACGCGTGTTACGTTAGCACTCCCTCTTTGACCAGCTGCTCTGGTCTCCTGAGAGATTCTGGACAGACGATGTCAAGGCCTCTTTCTAAGAAGGGCTCCTCTGTGTAGGTGCCTACTGTGCATCATTCTCTAGGTGCTATATGTGTGGCGTTTATGATCTTCCCACCCAATCACTGTTCACCCTGTTTGGTAGATGAAGCAACTGAGGCTTGGAATTCACGGTGTGGTCCTGGTCCTCAGTGGGTGACAACCATGGAGACAGCTGCTCCCACATCTCCCCCCAGGGTATTGGTCAGGTGGCAGCACCAGAGAATAAAAGGCTTAGATTATTGTCCTTGCTGGCCGATTGATCACTGTGACCTTAGAGCTCTCTCTCTCCTTGGTCGTCTTGGGTTCCACGCTTGGAACCCAGGTAGAGTTAGGGCCATGTGAACTATAGACCAAAAGCTCTCCAACGTGGATCTTGATCCTGTTATCAGAAAAAATGGTGGGAAGGCTGAAATAATGCAGGACAGGGAACATAAGGGGAGCCCCCAAACTTCTCTACTGGGGGCCGGCTACAGGGCATATAATGGAGTTGGCCTGAGCTAAGGTTCTGGGATGGTGATGAGAGTCTCTATGCCCTGCCCCACTCCTCGCCTAAAGGGTGACCGTGTACAGAGAAGGAGAGGAGCAGTGAGGTTTGCCTGGGGCACAGCAGTAGGAAGAAGAGACCTGTCATCCCATCTGACCCTCCCAGCAGCCCTCAGCGTCAGATGAGAAGACGGAGGCTGGAGGAGATGAGGTTCCTGCCACCGTCACAAAGCTTGCTAGGGGCCCAGAACGGAGGGTGGGGTGTATGCTGGGGGGA
>PVKS010046881.1:0-13260 GCA_004027875.1 Aplodontia rufa | reverse complement strand
GAGCAAGACCTTTGCACTCTAAGGCCTTTTATTATTTCTAAGAGCAAGTGTGTTGAAATTCAGTTTATATGGTATGTGGGTTGAAAACTTAAAACAATACCGAACTCACAATGGAAAACTTATCCCTTCCGCTCTCTGTAGCAAAATGCACATTGTGGCCATGACCTTAAATAAGTTTAAGCATCAGTTTTCTCAAGGGCAAAATTAGGTTAATAATGCCTTCAATGTGGATTTATTTTGCAAATTAAGTGTATTGAAAATGTATTGAATGTATACATTGAATGAAAATGTATTGAAAATGTATTGAAAATGTGTTGGAAACATAGCAATAAAATCAATGAAAACTTCCAGGTTTATCATCTTCATGTCCAGAAAAATTCTCTGGAGCTCACAAGAAGAAATGGTGCTTTTGAGTAAAATAGAGTGAATTTTCTTTTGTTATCAACCAGAAAAATACATATTTATCAATAACACGTTTAAAAAGGGAAAAGGAAGGGAACATTAAGCTTTGAAGCAGCCAGAAATCAACCCCCTCTCCTTGACCCTACCCAGCCTCCTTTGAATTAAAGTCAGGGTAGAAGAGTAGCTGTCAGGACTAGAGTACTACAACACTTCCCTGAATCTTCAGGCTTCTCTCACTACTTGAGGGGTATTCTTCTCATAACAGAATGCAGTACAAAATTTCGACCATTCTTTGTGTCTGTCATTTCAGCACATCTAAATTATCACAATGATCCTCTAACTGGAACTTGTATTTTATTTTTTCATTCTACCAAGTCAATTCAGTGCTTTGTTGTTTGATTAATGTAAATAATTTCACATGATACAGCCGTCTTCTTGGTAACTGCCCTGCTCAAGATTTACTCACCATTGTCTATCAATTCAGAATTACTTGGGAGGATGTGTCTTGATTATTGACATTCTTCTTTTTTTTTTTTTAAGAGAGGGACAAAGAGAGAGAGAGGGAGAGAATCAACTCCAACTAGCTTTTCATGTAGCCTTCGTTGCTCAGAGACATTGCTGTGTATGCAGTATTGACGTTTGAACTGGCGTACTCATGCATGCCAGGCAAGCCCTGTAACCGCTGAGCCACCACTCCAGCCCTGATTATTGCTCTTTTTAAGTCTTAATTTATTTCTATTGTTTCTGAATCTTCCTCTGGCCACCTAGCCATTGAAAATATCAAATATATCAACAATTCTTGTTAAAGGTGTTTGTCTATATATACTCTACCTCTCATACAGTGAAAACTACTCATCTCACAGTGAAATATATTTCTTGCTGTAGTTCTTACCTGAAATTATATTCTTCATAAGTGAGAATTAAATTCACATTGTATCCATACAAGAAATGTTCAGTGTAAAAGCTTAATATATTTTCTCTCTTCCTAGGGAGAATTTATATATGTAAAGGATCATCTGCCTGAATATAGAAATTAAAGAAAAGCCAAATTAAAATACTCCCACATAGCCAGGCATACTCATAAACATCTTACCCAAAAGGATATTTTTTCTGCTCATAGGCACAGAGCCCATTACCATAGCAACCATAACTAGTTGGTCTGTAACTGGATGTGAATTTTATACACTATTCTTTGAAATATTAAGACTAAGTCACAATAAAGTTCAGTTTCTGTAATATATTTTTATTTCCTTACTTCAAAAATCTGGTGGGGAAAGTTTCATCATGCTGTCTATCCATTCGTTGATGTAAACAGTTTGACACTTATAGGTACACTGTATGCTAAGCTTTTCAGAGAAGTCAAAGGAACACATAACCCTTAACCTAAAGTAACTTCCCTTATAAAGCTGGCATTCATAAGTAAACAGCATTCCTGAAAGTACAGTTCATCCATGAAGATTTTAGAATTATCAAGTCATAACTCAAGTACTGTATCAGGGCCTATGAGTAATGTAGTGGTAAGAAGTTTGTAGGTCAGATGCCCACAGATATTCAAGAATTTACTGTAATCCCTATTGTAGGTCCTTCTTTTCTGGTCATATACAGTATGTGCATTGTTACTGTCTGAATAGGGGAAGTTGGAATAAATAAATTTTACTGTTTCTTTTGTTGGAGATTGGATACTCCTTTCCAGATGGTGCCAATAGAAGGTAGCTGAAAATACCCTTGACAAGAGTAGAAAAAGGGTGTGACCTTCCAACTCTTCTGGATAGGTGCCTCTACCCTCATACCTAGTGGATTCAAAGCAAAGTTCAAGCATTTTCATTTTGGAGGGTACAGATAATAACTTCAAAGCATATCAGGTTCTTTTAAGTTCTTTTCTTGTCCTGGCATTATCTCTGCCCACCTACTCCACCCCCAGAAGGTTTCATTCCCTATTCTCTTGGTCCTTTCAAATTCTGCGACCTCAGACATCTGAAGAAACCAGGACATACATCAGTTAAAATTAGGCTTCCCACCAAGTATCAAAAAACAAAACAAAACAAAACAAAACAAAACAAAACAAAAAAACTGATGGTAGAAAGCACCACCATGTCAGAAGCCCAGACTTTTTCCACTTTAAAATTCTGCTGCTTTTCCCTCCTGGACTTGTCTTTGTCCTCCTGGTCCAAGGAAGCCTCATATTTGCTCCATGTAGCAGGAAAAAACAAGAAGTAATAAAGAGGTAAAGGGATGAATAAGAGCCATGTTTTAAGGAATTCCTAGAACATGCCACAAGGTCATTTCTGTTTTAATATCCTGTAGCACAGAAGTTGCACACTATTGCAAGGATAACTCATAAATGGTCTGTTCTAGGTGGCCCTGTGCCCAGCCAATAATTCTAATAATTAGCATTCACAAAGTGATTTTACGTGCTGGGCACTATTCCAGTGTAATAACCCTAACGGTTTATTGGGTTAAAGATTAACATGATATACATAGCATTATGATAACAAAAACCACAGGACTGGCTATCATTTACTGAAAGCCTACCACTTGTTCATCTGTGCTTTATGTACCATATGTATGATATCATTGATCCTCAAATACCATACCACAAGATGAATATTTCCTGTATATCATAGGTGATGAAATCAAGAATAAGGAAAACTAAAAACTTGCCTGAGAACGTAGAAATGGCAAAGTATAAACCTCAACTCTGAACAGGAATGTGGACAGAAACATGTTTTACTAAAAATTCTTTACAATGAAACTCTTCCGTCCATCCTTGAAAAATAAGAGGCAATTAAAAGTTGGAGCTATGTATCTGGATCCAAAAACACATCAAAAAGATAATACATCATCATCAAGTGGGGCTCATTCCAGGAATACAAGGCTGGTTCAACATACACAAATCAAAAATATAATTTACCACTTAAATAGAATTAAAAACAAAAATCATATAATCATCTCAAATGATGCAGAAAAGGCCTTTGATAAAATTCAACACTTGTTTATGCTCAAAACTCTGGAAAAGATAGAAATCAAAGGAAGATACTTTAATTTTGTAAGAGCCATTTATGACAAACCCATAGCCAACATTATGCTTAATGAAGAATGAAAGCATTCCCACTGAATTCAGGAACAAGACAAGGTTGTCCATTTTCACCACTCTTACTCAATATAGTCCTTTAAACCCTAGCCAGAGCTATCAGACAAGAGAAGGAAATCAAAGGAATTCAAATAGGAAAAGAGGAAGTCAGGCTTTCTCTATTTGCTGATGACATGATCCTATACCTAGAAAATCCAATAAGCTCAACCAGAAGATTTCTAGAACATATAAATGATTTCAGCAAGGTGGCTGGTTATAAAATCAACACTCATAAATCAATAACTTTCTTATACTCCAGCAACATTTCCACAAAAGAAGAAATCAGGAAATCTGTCCCATTCACAATATCCTCAAAAAAAATACTTGGGCATTAATCTAACAAAGGATATAAAGGACCTCTACAATGAAAACTATTAAACATTAAAAAAAGAAATTCCAAAAGACCTGAGTAGATGAAAAAACATTCCATGTTCTTGATGAGGCAGAATCAATATAATCAAAATGGCCATTCTACTGAAAACCCTATACAGATTCAATGCAATCCCCATCAAGATACCAATGACATTCTTTATGGATATAGAAAAAACAATTCTCAATTTCGTATAGAATAACAGAAGACCCAGAATAGCCAAAACATTACTCAGCAACAAGGAGGAACAGGTGGTATCTCAATTCCTGACCTGAAATTATACAATAGGGCTATAGTAACAAAAACAGCATGCTATTGGTATCAAAACAGAATTGAAGATCAATGGAACAGAATAGAAGATACCAAGACAAACACTCAAATCTTTAACCATCTGATATTTGACAGAGGGGGCAAAAGCATAGTGTGGAAGAAGGATAGCCAGTTCAACAAATGGTGCTGGACAAACTAGACAGCCATATGAAGACAACTGAAATTGGATCCTTACCTCTCACCTTGCAAAAGAATCAAATCAAAATGGTTCAAGGATCTGGAAATTAAACCAGAAACTGCACAATTGCTTGAAGAAAAAAAATAGGATCAACACTATATGACACAGATGTCGGCACCACCTTCCTTAACAAGACTTCCATAATGCAAGAATTAAAGCCAATAATAAATGAGTGGGATGCCATTAAACTAAAAAGCTTCAGCACAGCTAAAGAATTAGTCAAGAGTGTAGAGAGAACCTACAGAATGGGAGAAAATCTTTGCCTGCTACACCTCAGACAGAGGGCTAATATCCAGAATATACAAAGAACTCAAAACACCCAAAACCAAAACCATAAATAACCCAATCAATAAATGGGCTAGGGACTAAATAGGAAATTCTCAATGGAGGAAGTCCAGAAAGTCCATAAATATATGAGAAAATGTTCTATATCACTAGCAATCAGAGAAAAATGGCAAAAATGAAGAAAATGAACAATAACAGATGCTGGAGGGGTTATGGGAATAAAGGAACACTAACTACTGGTGAGACTGCAAGCTTGTATAGCCACTCTGGAAAGCAGTGTGGAGACTCCTCATAAAACTAGGGTTGGAACCACCAGCTATCCCACTCCTGGGTACTTTCCCAGAACAGCTAGAATCAGCATACTACAGAGACACAGCTACATCAATGTTTATAGCAGCTCAATTTACAATAGCTAAACTACGGAACCAACCCAGATACCCCTCACTGGACGAGTGGATTCAAAAACTGTGGTACATACGTACAATGGAATTCTACTCTGCTGTTAGGGAGAAGGAGATCATGGCATTTCCATCCAAATGGATGGAGATGGGAAAAATTATGCTGAGTGAAATATTCCAAATTCAGAGTCAAGGGTCACATGTTTTCTCTCATATGTGGAAGCTAGAATACAATCAGAAACAGATTGAAAGTTGGCTAAGCGAATAATAACCTCAGCATGGGTGAATTTTTACAGGAGCAGGGGGAACCATGGCTATGATGCTGGAAGATGAGGCAGGGGGCAAGGAGGGAAGGGAGGGGATGGGGAGGACATCAAGGCAGCTGGAGGGAGGGAGTAGGGGAGTTATCAATCCACTTGATGGGAACCCTTGACATCCATGAGAAGCCCAACTAACATGGGGGTAAAGTAGGTGAAACATGGGATCAGGAAGAACTCAAAGTGGGGAGATCATGAACTGGCATCAGCCTTGGCTTGCTTTGTCAATACACATGTGTTCATGAATGTGTAACAACAATTCCCTCCAATTTGTAAGAATATGTTGAACAAATAAAAAAAAATTTTTAAAAAGTTTGTAATCTTCATCCTTATACAAGTTAAATTATCAGAAGAAATGGTGCAGACATAAACTGCAGCTTAAAGACTATCTTCTGGTAAATATTACAAGCCCCCCCTCAAACAACATATTGTCAGTCTATTGTTATTTTTTTGTTTCATTTCATGTCTCAAATAAACAATGTAAAACTCTTTTCTTTATGAAAAAAACTTGGAGCTATGGCTCTAAGTTAGATTGCATGGGTTTGAATCTCAACTTTACCATCAGTAGCTCTGTGAACTTGTGAATTTTTCTTAATTTTTTTAGGTTTTGAGTTTCCTCATCTAGAAAAGAGGTGATAACTTTATAGGATTATTGTAAGAAGAGTCATGTACAACAGTCAGCATCTCATGTGATTAATCTCTGTTTTATCAATAGTATTGTTAGTAGGAGGAGGTGGAATATTTTAGATAGCACTTTTTGGGATAAAAAGAAGAGATAAAAGCAGATAGACCATCTAGAAGCCATTGCCCTGATCATTGGAACTTAGGAAAAAGGAGAAACAGTAATATAAAATACAAACATTTTGTTTGTTATGAGAAATGCCGGGAGATGTTCTTATTACCTTCCCATCATCTGTTCCTTCCATTGACCAAAATTGAAAAATTTTATTTACTTTACCAATTTTTCAGGTCCTATATAGAATAGTACCGAGTAAGAAGAAAAAAAAACATAAACTCAGATTCAGTTTCTCCTACCATATGCTCACAGCACAGATCACTTCCACCACCACGTGTAGGGTTTTCTTTCTCCCACACGCCAAGGAAGCAATGATCCTGCAACAGACACCAGCTGGGTGACCTCTAATTCATTTCTGACATGACCTACCTAGAGATAACGTAAGATCCAGCACGTAGGGTGCTCAGTTCCAAATATCCCCCCTCACTTTAGATGCCAGTGGCAAATCCCAAGTTGCAGGTTGTTTTATCCGTTCTGCCCAACTGACTTTCAATCAGGGTTCCCCACCCCCCTCAGGTTTGATTACCTTGCCTGAAGTGGCTCGGAGAAACACTTATGTTTACCAGTTTATTATAAGTAATAATACAAAGGACACAGATGAAGAGATGAATAGGACAAAGGTATGGAGGGAAGGAAGCAGAGCTTCTGTGCTCTCTCTGAGGCGCCACCCTCCAGGAACCACTGCATGTCCAACAATCCAGAAGCTATCCAAACCCTGTCCATTTGGTTTTTATGTAGAATTCACTAAGTATCTCTTACGGTTTAGAGGTGAGATGTCCCCCAAAAGCTCATGTGTGAGACAGTTTACAGGTAAAATGATTGGATTATGAGAGCGTTAACCTAATCAGTGTATTGATCGCCTGATAAGGAGTAACTGGGTGGTAACTGTAAGCAGGTAAGGTATGGCTAGAGGAGGTGGATCACTGGAGGGTGCCTTTGGGGTATATATTTTGTCTGTGGTGAGCATAGCTCTCTCTGCTTCCTCGTGGCCATATCCTGAGCTCTTTTCTCTATCACACTCTTCCACCATGATGTTCTGCCTTATCTTGAGCCAAGAGCAATGGACCCAGCCATCTAGATCTGAGAGAACTGTGAAGCCATGACCCCCAAATAAAGTTTTCCTCCTCTTTGTTGTTCTTGTCAGGTCTTTTGGTCATAGCAGCAAAAAAGCTGACTAAAACAAAATCTGATACAAATAATCTGGGTGGGAAAACAGAGCAAAGTCTGTCTGTTCAAACTCTTTGACCTCTCTCTGCAGCATTTCTGCCTCTCAAGTATGGGACAAGGACCCCTTCCGAAATGGGAGTCTTATGATCTATCAAACAAGGTGGGTAAGATTAGAGTATCTATGACATGCCTTGGCATAGAAAATTTGTATTTTCTATGGGCTGTCTTTGGGAGGGAGTTATGAGCCAGAAACTGAGTGAAAATCAAAATATATACATATAAATTACAATAGCATAAGTACTAACACATCAGAGGATTGTTTTATGACCTGTTCAGCAGCTATATAGCCACTTCTTAAATTAACAAGTATTTTAAGAATCTAAACATTAATTTCTAAGACAGCAATATCATAGAATCATTATTTAAAAGCAAAAAACCAAACCAAAACAAAAAAACCAAACCCCCCCCAAAAAAAAACCCAGCATAAAAATGAAGGCCCATGGGTTCCTAAAACTTCAGGCATTTTCAAAAGTAGTAGTTAAATTGTAATTTGTCTAGTATAAAGTATTATGGGTATGTACTATGATAATTCCAGAAAGTTCTTAAAAAGCAGATAGCTAGAAGCAATTAAATCAGGAACTTTTTTTTTGTTTTAGCAAAGTCTGTGGCCAACAAGGAAATTTTTAGAAATTCCTTTTACTGCCAAATATATTAGAAAATTCCTTTATTAAAAAATCTACAGAAAATTTTTTGACTGAACACTTCCAGTGGATTAAAATTTAGGTAAGTCAAGACTGCAGATGGTGCCAATTTTGTGTTTTTCACAGGGTTTTGATGTGAAAGACGTTTTTGTATCTCTTCCAGAACTCAAATTTTGGAATTTGTTCCATAGATGCTAAAATTGCAATTCTTGGAATTTAATTTCTTAACAGACAGAAAGCATCATGGAATGGAAAGCAAACCAGATTTGCACTGAAAAATCTTAGCATGGAATAGGCATGTTGACTCTCTCTCATTTTCCCCATTTAGAAACAGAAGTTTGTCAGCCCATTAGGGTAGGAATTGAGTGGAATATGAAAGCACTGAATTATCTGGTGGTGTACAATCAACTATCGGTGCTCCCTAGACATGGCAAATGTACCTCATGAAGGGGTGTTTATGTGTTCTCCAAAAACCTCATTGTCAGGGACCTATTACCAGCAGTTGTTCCCTTAAAATTGTGACTACTTTTATTATAGCTGCTTGCTTCAACTTTTTCTGTTGCTCCTAGGCATCTAAGAGCCCCTTCCCTTTTTCCTTTTCCTGAAGTCTACTTCCATCTATGCAGCCATCCTCCTGGACAAGATTTGAGGCTTCTCTATTTCTCTAAATATTCTCCTGCTCTGTGTGCCCTCTTTCTCTCCCTCTCCCACCCTTTCTCTTTTCTCTGTCACACACACTCACATGCATCCATGCAGTGCATATCAGTTTATAGGACGTTCCTGTGATCCACAAAAACCCAAGCCCCTTAGACATATGAACTGAACGCTGATGCCTTCCCCTCAACTTTCTCTCTTGCTTTCCTGATTGTCATATTTGGTGCACCCACAATATCCATCTGCTTGTTGACTTCCCCATGCCCTTTGCTCTATTCATCCAATAAATAATGAATAAGCATTCACTAGGGCTAAACACTGAGAGATAGCAGGGGAAAATGCTAAGGGAGAGTGCCCACCTTTGAGGAACTTGACATCTAGTGGTCTTTCAGCCTTCGATCTTGCCACTAAACCTTCTTAATTCCTTTCTTTAATCCTATTTCATTCCTCAACACTCCTTTCAGGCATCATCTTCCGGAAGCTGACCCTCATTCATTCGTATCCTTCCCTCTAGGGAAATGCCCCTCTTCTCCACTCCTTTAACACCAAGCATCCCTCTCTCATAGACCACACTGTATTGAAATAATTTGTTTCCACTATTTCCCCATCTATGCTGTAAACATAGCACCTTATTCCTTGTAGTTTTCTTCCTCACTCGAATGCCTGGTATATGTAGAGAATGCTAAATAATTGTTTTTTCCAACTGGATGAAGTGCCAAATATATACAAAGATATTTGGATTTATTAACTGGTCAATATAATTTTTTTTAACTAAGCAAGACTAACAGTGATCTGAAGTGATATACTAGAAGATGGTACCCAGGAGATAAAGATGGGGCCTCTGTTGAATTTTCTCAGCTGTCCTCCAAGTGTGTTGAGTATCACTTGCTAGAAAGTAACTGTGAGTACCATTTTTACCTGCCCTAGATACAGCTACAATGCCTTTTTGGGAATTCTGCTATATTAAGCATTCCCTTTATCATTTTCTGAGTTTATAGAGTTTGCTTAACTTAGCTATGTGAATCTGTGGCTTTTCTGCATTTCCTGGTTTAACCTCTCGAAAATAAAGTTGTTCTGTTGTTGTCATGGGTTAAGGGGGAACCTACTTTTAGCTGTAACACATTTTTGGCAATGCTGGGGATTGAACCCAAGGCCTTGCACATACTAAGCAAGCATTCTGCTACTGAGCTATACCAGTACCTTTGAGTGGGAAAAGGAGTAAGCTTGTTTTTTTGTTTCCCCAAAAAGGTTGTTTCAGGGACACAAATTTGGAAAGCCCAGAAACTGAAGACAGTCAAAATTCCTGGATTACCATGGAGCTGAAACAACAACTCAGCCTGAGAAAAGTCTAAAACAATCTCAGCACTTCAAAATCTCAGAAATTAAAATGACAGATTATTGGAAATTAGAGCCTTGTGATGGATGGAAAAAAACAGATGCTCTTCCACTCTGTATATATTTTTAAAAACTCAAAATGCTTCCAACCTGATATAAAGAGCTTCATTTAGAACTAGATGAGCTCTCAGCTATTTAAAGGATTCTGATTTGTTGGTGCAATAACTTGGAGGTGGCATATCTGCTTCTAATCAGAGATTTCTGAAAGCTTTTTGAAATGAAATAAGTGCATACAAATACAAGGAATCAAAAGGATTTATATTTAGAAGAAATCCGATTTTTATGATTAAACTAATCAGTCCATGTTAAATATTTTAAAAATACATTAGCATGTTTTCTTGAAAATGCTATAGACTTTTTCATGTTGTGCACCCAAACAGCTCATAAGAAAGCAATTCTTGTAGTTTTATTTTCAGTTTATGCTTTGGAACAGCACTTCAGTTGATTCCTGAAAAATAAAAAAAACACAATATAATTTTAAAAAGCAGTAACAACAAACACTATAACTTAAACATGTTTCTTTAATTTTAGTTTTTTTAAAAAATGTTATCTGGTATAGATTAATTGGAGCAAAAGTAATATCAAAAAGAATGTTCAAGGGGGGGCTGGAGCAATGGCTCAGCAGTTACTGCACTTGTCTGACATGTGTGAGTATGCAAGTTCAAACCCCAGTGCCATGTACACAATGAGGTCTTGGAGCAATGAAAGCTCCATGAAAAACTAAACAAAAAATTGGTTCTTTCTCTGTCACTTTCTCTTTAAAAATAATGTTCAAGGGGCTGGAGTGGTAGCTCAGTGGTTATAGTACTTGCCTGGCATGTACGAGGACATGGGTTCGAAACCTAGCACCACAAACACAAAGAAGTGTTAGAGCAACAAAAACCACATGAAAATCTAAAAATTGATTCTCTCTCTCACTCTATCCCTTTCTCTAAAAAAAATAATGTTCAAAAGTTAGGAGGTTTCTCAGAAGACTGGGACTGAAACCAATGTATCACCCAGTTATACCACTCCTTTGTTTTTATTCTGAAGAATTAGTCATCACAGTATAGCGATACATGATGCTCATGTTTATAGCAGCACAATTCAAAATAGCCAGGCTATGGAACCAGCCTAGGTGTCTACCAATGGATGAATGGATAAAGAACATGTAGTGTTTGAACCATGAAGAAAAATGAAATTATGTCATTTGCAGAAAAATGGGTGGAACTTGAGACTATTATGTTCAGTAAAATGAGTCAAACTCAGGTCAAGGGTCCTATGTTTTCTCTTATATGTGGAACCTGGAAAAGGAAAAGGAAAAGAAAGGTGTGGAGAGACCTCCTGAAAATCACGGGAGATCAGTACAGTAGAGGAAAGGGACCACGAGGGAAGAATTCAGCGTGGAACAGATGTAGTTGAAGATGCCTTGTTTTACTCTCCTTTCTTTGATTCTACCATAGTGCTGTTCTTGAGTGCCTTTTCCCTCCCTCTCCAAATCTTTTGCATTTAATGTAATAGTACAAATTTTCATGTGTTGCTGGTGCAGTGACATTTACTGTCTACTATAATCACTGTAGCTTTTAGGGATCTCTCCTTCTTACTAATATGCCTAATATTCACCGTCAATTTGTCTGCCACATTTGGTCCTGGCACCTTTACTTCTACCATTCTCAGACCTTATCCCATGTGACCCAGGGCATGCTAACTAAGTCCTGTGGCCAAAATGACAGATTCATTGTCCCAAACATGCGTTCCAAGCCAGGTCAATGGCATAGCTTTAGGATTTTTGCTGGATCTTTTGGGAAAGAAGTTGGTTCTTTCTGCATTGGCTGCTGGGCTGATAGAATGTAAACCTGTTGGGGGGTACTTTTGCCATGAAGACTAGGGAGAGGAGTTGGCCTTTCAGTGAAGCTTCCAGTTAGGAGAATACAGCTAAAAGATGGAAAGCAGTGTTTCTGGATGGCATCACTTGATTCTTGGCTTTAGCTACGGCAGAAACCAAATTACTTCTAGGCTGAACCATCAAGTGATCACTTTATTAACTATGTCAGGCTGAGTGTCTACCCTTTGCAATTGAAAACAAGTACTGACAAAAATCAAACTGAAATGGATCAAAAAATTAGAAATTAAACCAGCCAGCACTCTACAACATCGGTGTCAGCACTGCCTTCCTTAACAAGACTCCTATAGTGCAAGAATCAAAACCAAGAATAAATGAGTGGGATGCCATTAAACTGAAAAGTTTCTGCACAGCTAAAGAATTAGTCAAGAGTGTAAAGACAGAACCTACAGAAAGGGAGAAAATCTTTGCCTGCTACACCTCTGACAGAGGGCTAATATCCAGCATATACGAAGAACTCAAAAAACTGAACACCAAAATCACAAATAATCCAATCAATAAATGGGCTAGGGAACTAAATAGGAACTTCTCAATGGAGGAGTCCAAAAAGCCATAAATATATGAGAAAATGTTCTACATCACTAGCAATCAGAGAAATGCAAATCAAAACTTCACTGAGATTCCACCTCACTTCTATCAGAGTGGCAAAAATGAAGAATATGAACAATAACAAATGCTGGAGGGGTTGTGGGAAGAAAGGAACACTAACACACTGTTGGTGGGACTGCAAGCTTGTACACACACTCTGGAAAGCAGTGTGGAGACTCCTCAGAAAACTAGGGATGGAACCACCTTATGACCCAAGTATCACCCCCCACCACACATACACATGAGTATTTTCCCAAAAGAGCTCGAATCAGCATACTATAGAGACTCAGCTACATCAGTGTTTATAGCAACTCAATTTACAAAGCTAAAAGCTAAACTATGGAACCAACCCAGATGTCCCTCGCTGGATGAGTGGATTCAAACAATGTGGTATATATATACAATGGAGTTCTACTCTGCTATTAGAGAGAATGATATCATGGCATTTGCAGCCAAATGGATGGAGATGGAAAAAGTTATGCTAAGTGAAACATCCCAAACTCAGAAACTTAAAGGCTGAATGTTTTCTCTCATACATGGAAACTAGAGTAAAATCTAAGACAGATTGAAAGTTAGCTGTGCTCAAAAATAAACTCAACATAGGTGAATTTTCACCTAAGCAGGGGGAATCATAACTATAAAGCTGGGGGGAGAAAGGGGAGGGAGG
>PVKS010046880.1:0-13085 GCA_004027875.1 Aplodontia rufa | reverse complement strand
TTTTTTTTTTTTTTTTTTAGAGAGAGGGACAGTGAGAGAGATAGAGAAACAACTTTATTTAGTTTTTCACATGGCTTTAGTTGCTCCAACATTTAGCTGTGTACGTGGTGCTGGGGTTTGAACCCAGGTCCTCATGCTTGCCAGGCAAGTACTGAAACCACTGAGCCACTGCTCCAGCCCCATGATTTCATTTTTTAATTGATTTTATTAATTAGTGAGTTTTAGATTAATTACAATTCTAGAACTCTTAACATTCATATTCTCTTTTTAGTATTTGGGATTGAATCATGGTGTTTCACAACTGAGCTACATATCCAGCCCTTTTTATTTTTATTTATTTATTTAAAAGAGAGAAGGACAGTGAGAGAAAGTAAGAACCAATTTTATTTCATTTTTCATTTGGCTTTCATTGCTCAGACACTTGGTTGTGTATGTCGTGCTGGGGTTTGAACCCGCATACTTGCCCATGCCAGGTAAGCATTGTAACCGGTGAGTCACCGCTTCAGCATACCTCCTTTTTATTTTTTATTTTGAGAACTTGTCCTACCTTCCAAGTTGCAGAGGCTGGCCTCTAATTGCAATCGTTTTGCCATAGCCTCCCATGTTGCTAGGATTACAGATAGGTACTTTTATGCAAATATTTTCTCCTATTCCATGGGTTGTTTTTTTTCTGTGTTGTTAATGTCTTGATTATTCAGAAAGATTTCTAGTTTTCATAAAGTCCAAGATGTCTTTTTTTAAAGACAGAAGGAAAGTGAGAGAGAGATAGAATTACTTTTATTTTTTTCATCTGGTTTTAGTTTTTCAAATACTTGGTTTTGAATGTGGTACTGGGTTTCGATCCCAGGTTCCTATCATGCCAGGCAAGTGCTATACCACTGAGTCACTGCTCCAGCCCCCTGAGGTCTTTTGTTATTGTTGTTGCCTATGCCTTTGGTGTTATATCCAAGAAATCATTGCCAAATTCAATGTTGTGACACCTTTTCACTGTGTTTCCTAACAAGTTTTACAATTTTAGCTTTTAAACTTAGGTCTTTGATCCTCAGTTCAGGATTTTAATGACGAAAAGGAGAGGTACTGAACAGAATTTTCTCTTGTTTTCTTGCTCTCTTGCTTGCTGCCTTTATTGTAATTAATCAGTGTCTTATTAAAAACAATGTTTAGTAACACTATCAGCTTACTTTACAGATTCCTTTTTCTGGTTTTCATGACATTTTATAGTTGTGTATTATGCTATTTTGTGTGTGTGTGTGTGTATGGGTGGGTCTGGGGATTGTACCCATGGGCACTTTGCCCAAGAGCCCTTGTTATTTTTCATTTTGAGACAGTGTCCTGGTAAATTGCTGAGATTGACCTCAAACTTGTGATCCTCTTGCCTCTGCCTCCTGAGTCGCTTGGATTATAGGTGTTCTCTACCACACCTGGCTCACTACATGGTTTTTTTTTGTTTGTTTTTTTCTGAGAGGGACATAGAAAGAGAGAAAAAAGAATTTTATTTAGTTTTTCATTGCTCCAACACTCCATTGTATTCATGGTGCTATGGTTTGAACCTGGGTCCTTGCACATGCCAGGCTAGCACCATAACTGCTGAACCACTACTTTAGCCCTCACTAGATTTTAAAAATGTAAACTATTTTGTAATATAACCTATATTCAGCTGTCACATATCATAAATATTATACAAATAGAACTAAATTTTTTTTCACGTTTGAATTTACTATCTTGGGTAGGTACCTGTGTTTCTAAGGAACTAGCACATTGGATATCCTGGGTGGGAATGTTAGTGCTAGCAGAAACAGTAATGATACTGTTTATGTGATGAGTATAGGATGAAGTTGGTGGACGTATAATTGCATCAGATCATAAGTAGTATTGCATGATGTAATTGTTTGTTTTTTGAAAGGATTTGGACGTGGCAGAGGGAGAGGAACAGGAAGGTTCTCAACCCAAAGCATGGGGTAAGTCACCCTCTTCCTATTTTTGTAGTTAGTTTCTTCATTAGTTATTACTCTAGTTTCCTTTACTCTGTGTTATCCACAATTTATCCTCATCAGATGCTTTTTATACTTGGAGTTTTACATAAAAAGTAAAATAGTTCAAGTGAAATTGATGTTTCAGTGGGGATTAGTTCAGGGTTTCTAGTCTTGGCACCATTGACATTTTGGGTTGAAATATACTTTTTTGTGTTGGATGAATATCTTGAAAATTGCTAGGTGTTTAGCACCCTTCCTTTCCTCTCCTTATTTGATGCCAGTAGCATGCCACCTGAAGTGTAACAATCAGAATGTAGATATTGCCAGGTGTTCCTGGTGTGTGTGTCTGTGTATACATAATTGCTCCTATTAGAAAACCATGCATAAGAGTTGGTAAATCTAATATGTCTCCTTTATTTTCTTTTTTTAAGAGAGAGAGTGAGAGAGAATTAACTTTATTTATTTTTTTTCATCTGGTTTTTGTTTCTCAGAAACTTAGTTGTGTATATGGTGGGTCCTTGTGCATGCCAGGCAAGCACCATAACCGCTGAGCCACCGAGCCAGCTCTCCACATAGTGTTTTTTTTTTTTTTGTTGTTGTTGTTTTTTAAAGAGAGAGGTATAGTGAGAGAGACAGAAAGACAGAATCAATTTTTATTTAGTTTTTCATGTGGCTTTCATTGCTTGGACACTTGGTTGTGTTTGTGGTGCTGGGGTTTCAACCCGGGTCCTCACTTATGCCAAGCAAGCGCTGTAACCACTGAGCCACCACTCCAGTCCCTCTCCCTCATTTTAAGTACATGTATCGATTATCCATGTATAAGTGATACTTTTGTTTTTTTTAAGAGAGAGAGGGACAGTAAGAGAGAAAGAGAATCAGAGAATCAATTTTTATTTAGTTTTTCATGTGGCTTTCATTGCTTTGACACTTGGTTGTATATTTGGTGCTGGGGTTTGTCCTAGGTCCTCACTTACGCCAGGCAAGCACTGGAATCCCTGAGCCACAGCTCCAGCCCTACAAGTGATACTTTTGTTCTAAAATTTGGTAGTGAAGGAGAACATACTAAGTAGGTGCTATAATTAGTAGTTTTTAATTGTGTTTATGTTTTCTTTCTTTTTTGGTTTGGTACTGGGGTTTTACCAGAGTCACATCCCTCATCCTTTTCATTTTTTGAGACAGTCTCACTAAGTTAATTAGGGCCTCACTAAGTTGCTGAGGATGCCCTCAAACTTTCTATCCTCTTCCCTTAACCTACCAAGTTGCTGGGATTATAGGTGTATGCCATTGCACCCAATTGCACGTGGGTTTTCTTTCCCATCATTTGCCTTGAAAACATTAGCTTCCATTGGATTTTTTTTTAGAAAAGCTGTTTAAAAAATTCAGGGTGGTCTGAGCTTGTAGCTCAGTGATAGAGGACTTACTAGCATGGTCATGTCCTGAGTTTAATCCCCAGCACAGCAAAAAGAAACAAAACAAAACTAAAAAAAAAAAACCCACTTACGGTAAGCCAGCTATAATGGTGCATGCCTGTAATCCCAGAGGTTTGGGAGACTGTGGCGGGAGAATAGCAAATTTGAGGCTAGGCAGGGCAACTTAATACAACCCTGTGGTTCTTTTTTTTTTTTTTTTTTTTTTTAAAGAAAGAGGGACAGAGAGAGAGAGAGAGAAACAATTTTTATTTAGTTTTCATGTGGCTTTCGTTGCTTGAATCTTCGCTGTGTCTGTGGTGCTGGGGTTCAAACTCATGTACTCGCACATCCTGGGCAAGCATTGCAAGCGCCAAGCCAGCGCTCCAGCCCGAGACCCTGTTTTAAAATAAAAAATAAAAAGCCCTGTGAATTTAGCTTAGTGATAAAGTCCCCTTACTCTAGTACTGTAAGGGGGGAAAGAAAGAAAATAAATAAAACAAAAATTATGGTAGCCCTCATGATGACACTCAAAAAAAGAAGGGAGTATTTCCAGGTATAGCCTTTGTCTCTTTTAGCTTTTGGTAGGCACTCTTGGGATTAGTTCCTTCTCAAGCTGGTGGTGCCCCCTGGCATCCTGTTTTCTGCCTGAACAATAAGGAAAAAAGGAAGAATGAAAATACAGTGTTAGAACTGGCAAAAGAACTTATTTTAAAGTTTGTTGTGGATTTTTCTGTTTATTTGTTACCGTGTTGTGAAAAATTTAAAGTTATTGTTTATTTTGACCCTTGAATACCTTATGGGTGTTCAATAGGATTTTAATGAAAATATCAAGGATGATGAAGTTAACATTTTCTTGTCTATTCATTGGTGCTATAAATAAAGGAGGATATGATTTTGTTATAAAAGATTCATAGGTATACCGGGATTAAGACTTGAGCAGAAAAGACTTATTATGCACTAGTTTTCAGTGGAACTTCTGTTAGTACCTTTATTTTGGCTTGAAACGTGTTCAGGTCTCTCATCTAAGTGCTAACCAGTCCTAACTCTGCTTAGTTTCCAAGATCAGATGAGTTTGGGCGCGTTTGGGTGATATGGCTGTAGACATATTTACAGGTCTTTGTGGCTACTTCAGGATGCAAACAACTGTGGTATAGAAAAATAGGCCACGTTACATTACTATATGGAGGATAACTACTATTTTTAGAATATCTGCATCCCAATGATTAGATGAATTCTCTAAGGAGGGAGAAGACTTTAAACTAGCTGTTAAAAGGAGCTAGGTTAGGGCTGGAGTGGTGGCTCAGCAGCTATAGTGGTTGCCTGTCATGCGTGAGGATGTGAGTTCAAACCCCAACACCACCTACACAACGAAGAGATGGGGCAACGAAAGCCACATGAAAAGCTATAAATAAAATTGATTCTCTCTTTTTCTCTCTCTCTCACTGTCCCTTTCTCTTCAAAAAACAAACAGCAACAACAAAAAGCAAAACAAAAACAAATAAGTTCTTTAAAAAAAAGAAGCTGGGAGAAAGATTTGGCGAGAAAGAGCATGTATGTTCATTTTATGGCTTTGGTGCTTGCTTCATTTGCCTTTATTCTTTCTTATTTCAAACTTCAGGACATTTAATCCTGCAGACTATTCAGATTCTACATCTACAGATGGGTATGGGACAAAACTAGTAGTTTGGGAATCTACTCAGAATGGTGCAGAGGAGGGACATGGTAAGTGTTCTGTTCTTGTTAGAAATGGATTTTAAATGTTTGAAGTTGTTAGGAGTTTTATGTGGTCCTGGAAAGGAAAAGCCCAAGTGTGCTGATGGAGACTAAACTGAGACTGCCCTTAATTGGTTCTTACCTCCAAAGTTTCTCACTTATAAAAATCTCCTTAAAGATAAGTTTAATTTTTCCCTTCTGCACTCTGAGTAAGAGGATGTGTAAGGTAATCTGCATAAATCAGTATCAAGCCATACTTAATTGTAGAGTGTGTCTCATACACATAGAACTTTTTCAGAAAAGACTTTACTGGAAGTACTTACAATTGTTCATGGTGGACAATAAAATTTGGTGAAATAATTGGGCACAGTGCTGCACGCCTGTCATCTTAGCTACTTGGCAGTCTGAGGCATTAGATTGCAAGTTTTTTTTTTTTTTTTTTTTTTTTTTCTCTTAAAGAAGGTGAGAGAGAAAACAGAGCATCAACTTTATTTTATCATCTGGTCCCTGTTTTTCTGACACAGTTGTGTATGTGGTGCTGGGTTTTAAACCCAGGTCCTTGCGCCTGCCAGGCAACTGCTAAGCCACCGCTCCAGCCCTAAGGATTGCAAGTTTGAGGCCAGACTCAGAAACTTAGCAAGACCTTGTCTGAAAATGAAAACTAAAAAGAGCTGGAGATGTACTTCAGTGGTAAAGACCCCCTTGGTTTGATCCCTGGTATGGTAGGAAAAAAGAATAAATGAGTAAATGTTACAAAAATTTGGCCAGATACAGAGGTAGATGACAGATGAGTTTAGGACAGTATTGTTTTACAGGTTTTTCTGTGTCCTGCTGTTAGTTGATTATTTTCTGTGTGGGTAAACATTTGTTATTTATCTACATAGAGATCTTCAGTGAATTTATTCATGATACTATACACTGACTATTAAGATTATATTAATAAAACATAAATTAACACTTAATGAAATATCACCCAAAACATAGGCGTATAGTTCAGTAAGTTATCAAAAGGCAAACATCACTAACATGAACCCTGGTTAAAATTTAAAAAAATATATTGCCACCATTCCAGAAGCAATTAATAAGCTATGTGAGGTGGCCCACAGCTGTAATTCCATTAACTTTGAAGGCTGAGGTGGGAGGTTAGGAAGTTTCTCACCAGGCTGGGCAACTTAAGGAGACTCTTTCTTAAAATAAAAAGGACTGGAGATATAAGACTAGGGTATAGTCAGAATGGTAATTTATAAATTTGCTAAGAACGGTACCTGCCAAAACAGATTGGACTGCTCAAGTGGGACAGGAGCTAGGACAACATGGGGAATGAAAATAATATGTAACTTGATCATTGATGAGCCATCAGTCATAAGCTCCATTGCTTGAGTCACAGTATCTTTTCACAGTATGGAAAAGATGAAAAAATAAAGTTGATACTCTATTTCCTCTCTCTCTCATCTTTAAGAGAAAAAGCAAAACAAAAATTGCAGTCCTAATGCCTCAGACTGCCAAGTAGCTAGGATGACAGGCATGCAGCATTGTGTCCAATTATCTCACTAAATTTTATTGTCCACCATTAACAATTGTAAGTACTTCCAGTAAAGTCTTTTCCGAAAAAGTTCTATGTGTATGGACACACTCTCCTTGGACTTTGATTTTCTGGGATTATAGGTGTACACCACTCAAAGGTATTTTTTGTGCATGCATGTGTATGTTGAAAGTCATTGAAATTTTCCAGTATGTTTTGGAATGTACATCTAAAATTCAGTAATATGGGCCAAATTCTCACAGTAAAAATTTAATTTCAAAATAGGATGAGGACCTGAGTTAGCATGCTTCTGTGTTTAATGTCTGGCACCTTTTATAGTCTGTGCAGATATGGCAGATCACTACAATAACTTGTTCCTTGCACCTGACAATAGACTGTCACCAGCATTTCCTGACCCACCACTTTATCATGTTGCAATTCTGCTTATAAGTATTTTTGTTGCCCTATTTTTCCTGGAGGCTATTTACTGTGACTTCTACCTGCAAAAACTCTGGTTTGCATGCACAAATTTGTGTTTTATTATTTTCAAAATATTATACTCTAAGTGGATGGCCAATCTTTTTACATATTATATAAAAAATTACCTTTTAACCTAATACTACTAAGTCTATACTTTTTTTTTTTTTTTTTAAAGAGAGGGGGACAGTGAGAGAGACAGAAAGAGAGAAACAACTTTATATAGTTTTTCACATGGCCCTAGTTGCTCTAAGATAACACTTAGTTGTGTACATGGTGCTGGGGTTTGAACCTGGGTCCTCATGCTTGCCAGGCAAGTGCTGAAACCACTGAGCCACTGCTCCAGTCCCCTAAGTCTATACTTAACAGTTGGTATGATGGTAAAGTTTGTTATGTTTATTTTACCACAGTTTGTAAAAATTTGAAAAAAAAGTTAATGTTAAAATACTTTTATATATATATATATAAATATATACACATATATAAATGTTTGGAATGTACATGTTTATGTATATATATTATATATATAAAGTATATATATTGTATATATAAATTCTTTTTCATTTTTTTTTCCTCCTTAATTGTGGTACCATGGATTGTACTCAGGGCCTTATAGCATGCTAGGTGAGTGCTATCCCATTGACCTAAATCTTTTTTCTTATATTGAGACAAGGTCTTGCCAAGTGGCCCAGGCTTGCTTTGGACTTGTGACCCTCCTGCCTCAGCTTCCCAAAAAGCTTATATTATAGGCATATACCACTGTGTTCAGTTTACTATTTTATATGTAGGTTTTGTAGTGGTTCTTTCTCTTAGGAATATTCCTTCCTTAAATACTTCTGTTCAGATCTTTTCTAGCCATCACAAATTTTGTGCTTCATCTTCCTCAAGAAGTTTCTCCTACCATTCTAGCTTCTATTTTGTCCTCATTCTCCAAATTTCCAGTATACTTTATATCATTTAATAGAACTTATTAATTTATCATTTGTCATTTAATCACACACATACACACACACAAAAACGGATTTTTTTTCCTGCTGAGAGTTCTGTGGGTTGAATTCAGGACCTTGCACATTGTGTGCAATCATTCTATAAATGAGCTTCATCTGCAACCTCTGCACAGGATTTATAATTGTCTTTCTGATGGTATTTAAAATGCATGTATGTGTTAATGCTAATGTCATTTTATTGATGATTGAGGACAAAAGGTTCCTAAGGAAAGTTTTATTGTAAATGTTTCCTGTTATATAATCTTAGATATCTCAAAGCTGAAACTTTATGACTGATACATTTTTTCTTTCTTTCAAGAGAGAGGAGGGGAGAATCCATCTTTCTTATTTTTTCATCTGGTTTTAGTTTTTCCAACACTTACTCGTGTATGTGGTACTGGGTTTTGAACCAGGTCCTCACGTATGCCAGGGAAGCACAGTACCACTGAGCTACCCTTCGAAGCTTTGAATTCTTTTTTTGTTTGTTTGTACCAGGCATGGAATGCAGGGGCTTTTAACCACTGAGTTGCATCTGCATCCTGTTTTTGTATTTTATTTTGAGGCAGAGTCTTGCTAAGTTGCTTAGGGCCTCGGGAAGTTATAGTGGCTGGCTTCGAACTTATCATCTTTCTGCTTTAGCCTCCTGAGCCACCAGGATCACAATTTGCCACCATGCCTGGCTGGAAAAAAAAAATTGGGGGGGGGAGGGATGGTGCTGGCATAAAGCTCTGACATTTTCTTGGTTAAAGTGTTCTCAAAACTGTTTAGGTTGAGCCTTAGCTTTTGAGTCAAAGATGTCTGTTTTGTCCTTTTTGTTTTGTTTTGTTTTGCTTTGTAGTACTGAGGGTTGAACCCAGGGCCTCCTGCATTGTATGTATGTGCTCTTTCACTGATCCACATTCTCAGCCTAGAGTTGTCCATCTATAAATTGGAGTGCTGTTCTCTTTGGTGAATGTGATAGAACGAGTACAGAATAGAGTGGATGGGGTGGTAACAAGGATACTGTTCTGGTGATCATTAATATGTATCCAATTGTGATCTCTTAAAATTATATATAGAGAAGTTGTGTTTAGAGAAAAAAGCTGGAAGGATATATATTAAAAGATTGGAGATTATGTAGTAGTACTTGAAAGAAAATCTTCTAATAAGAGTGAAGCGTTTAGCTTCTTGGTACAGGAAGGTACAGCAAGAGGATTGTTACAGGCTCAAGAGAACAACACTTTCAGTTCTGATTTCCTACCGGCATCAGTTGCTAATAGTTTTTCACTTATCTCTCACTTCTTTCTATCTTTAAGAAAATATCTTAATTCAAAGAGATTCATATTTTATTTATGTCACTCCTGGAGAAATTATAGAAGCTACTTCAAGTCATGATGAGGTAATACAAAGATCAGATACACTCAATTATTGAAATCTTTGTCAGTATTAAATTTTATTAATTCACAGATACAAGCAGTCAAGAGATACTGCAGAAGAGGGGGAGGAGAGGATTTTCCTAGACATACACGTAATGTGGTTCAGAGTAATGGTGAGGTTTCTTTTTTTTTTTTCCTTTCTTTTTTTAAAGAGAGAGGGAGAGCAAGAGAGAGAGAGAAAGACAGAATCAACTTTATTTAGATTTTTCACATGGCTTTCGTTGCTCAGACACTTTGATGTGTGCCGTGGTGCTGAGTTCGAACCTGTGTACCTGTTCATGCCAGGCAAGCATCGTAACTATTGAGACACCTATCCAGCCCCAGTGGTGAGATTTCTAAGTGACATGTGTAGGTTTCTCCACAGCATGAAATGTTTTGTTTCGAGTCATCTACACTTTTATTCATAGAATAGCATTGTATATGTGACATTTTAGAAGGAGATGTAAAGTTGTCTTTTAGGTTATTCACATGATTTCAAGGGACTTAGATCTGGTCACCTGGTTTCCTTTTGTTTTTCTTCCTAGGAGTATGTCCTTACTCTTTCTTTTCCTTTCCCACACACAGACTTTTGTAGCAAAATAAGATTTTGAATATTAGATGCTGAACTCCTTTATTTCCATGCAGGACTGAAAACATCCATAGTTCCACTTCCTAGGGTTGACTATGGTTAATGTTTTGGTGCCTTACCTTTTATTTTATTTTTTTAAATTGGATTATATATTTTGTGGATATTTTTTTCCAGCATTGGGGATTGAACCCATGAGAATTCTAATCTCTGAGCTACATCACCAGTCCATTTTTACTTTATTTTGAGACAGGATCTTGTTAATTTACTGAGGCTGGCCTCAAAGTTGTGATCCTCCTGCCTCAGCCTCCTAAGTAGCTGGAATTACAGGAATGTACCAGCACATCTGGTTCATGAATCTCTTTTCATTTATAGGTTCTCCTTCCTCCTTTTCTCTTTCTCTCCCCCCTTTTCTCTTTCATAAGTAGATACAAATATAGAGATGCATGCATTCTTAAGTATATACACACAATTGTTTTCTGGAAGTTCATTTGTTGAATAAAACTGATTATCTTAGAGTTTCCCACATTTGGATGATTATAGTCCAGTGGTGTTCTTTTGGCAAGATTACTTAATAGTTAGCACAGTGTTCTTCCATAAGGGTACATATAGTGTCTGGTAATCTCTCTTTTTACACTGATTTGTGCTCAGTGTCTAGATCCATTAAATCACTGAGCATTATACAGTATTGATATTCTAATTCTATCATATCCTGGTTTATTATACAAAACACTTCTGTTTGGGGCAAACTCTCTTTCATCTACTGTTAGTTTCTTTGTTCGTGAATTCTGAGTGTGTCACTGTGGTGTCTTACCTTTTAAAAGCAATTTCTATGGTTATGTGTTTTCATGAAGTCTTTAAAATGCAGGAGAAAAAATCCTGTACTCTGATAGAAATTAACATTTGGGTATAGCAACATTTTCCTTCAAATCACTTAAATGTTGTATGTATGAAATTCTGTGAGATCTGTTTTAACACATACTTTGTTCCTGCTTCTCTTAACTTAGCAAATTTGATAATTCAGTAATTCATCTGAATTAGGATATGGGGCAGATTTGCCTTAAAAATGAATGTTGTTCTACTTTAAGACATATAAAGAATTAGATCAATGTTAAATGTGGTTCTTTTTTTGCTGTGTCTATATTTTCTTAATCATGGTAGATTTACTTGGATATTATTTACATTGAGGTGAAATCAATTTGAGACTTTGATTCAATTTTACATAGGTAATACTAAGATTCATTTGAAAATATTCCTGGCTTTATTGAGAATAGATTAAGTGTCCTATTTCTTGGGTTATAAAGTTATTGCTAATTAGGTATATGATTTTTTTTTCTTGCACAGGATTCAATGAAAATCATTAGGGTTAAGACGATATTTGACTTTGAGTTGTATTCTGTGATTTTCATTTCCCAACAGGTACCTGGAAGAATTCTGTGGAAGAGTGGACAACAGAGGACTGGACTGAAGATGTAAGTGTTTGGCGTCAGATCAGACCTGTGCTTGTGAGAAAACCTGGATCCTTTATTTGACCTAGCCATGTTCTTAGAGAGCTGAATTGTTTATTTATTTATTGGCACCAGGGCTTGAAGCCCGGGGTGTTTAACCACTGACTGGTATCCCTAGCTCTTTTCTTTCTTTCTTTCTTTTTTATTTTTAAATTTTGAAAACAGGGTTGTTAAGTTGCTTAGGGTCTCACTAAGTTACTGAGGCTTTGAACTTGTAATCCTCCTGCCTCAGCCTCCCAAGCCACTAGATTATAGGCATTCGTCTCTGTGCCTAGCTAGTTGACCTGTAGCAGATAATTCTTAGAAGTTAAGTTCAGGTTCTTAAGGAAGCTTAATTTTAAAGCTTTTGCTGAAAAGGGACCAAACGTTAAATAGAACTGAAATCTATTTTTAAGGTGTGTGTGTGTACGTACCTAGGTATGTATGTACGTAATGATAGCCATCTGACATTGTAGCCTGAATTTGTGGAGTAATACTTACTATTCTTTAAAATGTTTTTTATTCACGGAGAATCTTATGTTTTGGTTTGTGATTTAAACTAATCTGAGTAATTTCTTTCTTTCTTTCTTTTTTTTTTGAAGAGAGAAAGACAGACAGAATCAACTTTTATTGAGTTTTTCACATGGCTTTAGTTGCTCCAACACTCAGTTGTGTATGTGGTTGCTGGGGTTTGAACCCGGGTCCTCGTGCTTGCCAGGCAAGCACCGAAACCACTGAGCCACCGCTCCAGCCCCCAACCATGTTCCTTTTGACTACATAAATTCCCTCTCTACCCCTGCCATTTCTCTCCCCCCAGCTCTTTCTCCCCCCCCTCCCCGTTTTTTTGCCACACTGGGGTAGAACCCAAGGCTTCACCCATGCTAGGCAGGTGCTGTCTCACTGAGCTACATCCCTAGCCTGGAACTCTTTATGAGACTATGTCCCACAGGCATATTTGAATATACTGCACAAGTTCCTGGGTAGTGTCATTCTGTATGTTCTGATTTAGATATGGTATTTTTCAAAGAAAAAAAATGATTCAAGTTAAATAATGAAAGAAAAAAAGGTAATTAACCCATCACCAAATTTTGTACCAGTTTTCTGTTTGACTCAAGTTCCAGAACAGAAGCACGTAAATGGCAGAGCGTGAGCAAATGTTGAGAAGGAAAGAATAAAGGAGTTATAATATTGATTTTTTTTTTTTTAAAAGAGAGAAGGACAGTGAGAGAGAGAATCAATTTTATTGAGTGTTTCCATGGCTTTCATTGCTCTGACACTTAGTTTTGTACATGGGTGCTGGGGTTTGAACCCGTGTACTTGTGCATGCCGGGCAAGCGACGTAACCACCAAGCCACTGCTCCAGCCCCACAAATATTGATTTTTAGCATTATATAATGTGACCCAGAGTTTGTGATTTATGTTCTGTTTTTCCTGGCTGCATATCTATTTCCGTTTATGGTGAGAGTAGGTGCTTGGAATAGGAAAGAAGCAACATAATTTCTTTTTTTTTTCTTTAAACTTTTTTTTTTTTTTTTTTT
>PVKS010046879.1:0-13085 GCA_004027875.1 Aplodontia rufa | reverse complement strand
ACTCCCTCTCCCCGGAAATTCGCCCACATATATACAGCTCACAGCACACGTGACCAATAGATTCATATGCACCAATGGGCTTCTGACTTTTCCCTTAATGCCACGCAAGCGTACTACAGCCAGCTTCTACTTCCTCAAAGAACTGGGTGGGGCCCTAGCCTCAGGCGCCATCTTGGCATGGCGGATCCGGCTCCCGACAAGAAACTTTTTAGCTCTTGTTAATTTAAAAAATTCCTTATTTCACTGTCATTCATAAGAGTAATTCACTAAAAATAGATTTCTAGATTGATGTACTTTAGGAGAATATTAGGAGAATGAAAACAGACTACTACCTCACACTATATGCAAGAGTTAACTCAAACTATATTAAATACTTAAAATGTAAGACTCAAAACTTGAGAGGAACCCCTCCAGAGCAGACCAAAGCAGTTGCTGCTCATGGATTCAGGCCTCAGGTCCAGGGCCTACAGGCACATGCCCGGTACCTGTGCCCAGGAAACTGCCCACCCCAGTATGGAGCCATACAGCTGCCATACACATAACTCCTCATACTAAACCCATACTGACAGATCCAGATATATTGAGCCCATACCTTCTGCCAAGGATCCCAGGTCCCATTGCAGACTGCAGGAGGCCCATTATGACCCAACACAAGAACCCAGGACCCAACAAATCACTCTGGCTGCAGCACTTCTACAATTCAACAGGCTACCATGCTCACCTAACAGAATTTGGATCAATGTTCTGGTGCCTATATAAGGTACAGAAAAATAAGGTTCCAGGAAGAACCATCTTTCTAGAAGAAGGTGGTCATCAGTGGGGTGGTGTCTTACCCAACCATTTGACCTGCAAGCAGCAAGCACTACCAACCTTACTACCTTTGCCACAGGGAAATTCAATTCGAAGATACAGAGGAAGATTATAAAAAATGAGGAATCAAAATAGAAAAGTTTCACCTCAAGCCCACAACTCCCCAAACAAGGAACACATGGACAAAAAGCAGGATGAAAACCTAGAAAAAATTATCAACAATCTCATAAAATGAGATTCATTGTTCACTAAAATGAACAATGAACTAAAAGAAGTTTTAATGAAGTGACTAAGTGAGAAAACTCAAGAAATGAAAAACACTATTATTAAAGAAATAAATATCCTGAAAAAAGAAGTAATGGAGTTAAAATCTTCAGTCAATCACATCAAAACAACCATGGAGGAATTTAATAAGAGACTAATGTCTATAAAAACACAAATCTTAGCTCTGGAAGAAAAAATTTCCAACAATGAATATAGGCTGAGTATGTTTGATCACATGAATGAAAAAAAAACAAACCTCACAGAACATAAGCAAAATTTTCAAAATGTCTGGGATAAAATCAGAAGAAACAATATGAGTAACTGGGATAAAGGAACAAATTGAAACACAAACAAAAGGCATAAAGAACATTCTCACCAAAATAATTAAAGAAAAAATTTTCCTATATCACAACAGAGTCAGAAATACTCATCCAAAAAGCAAACAAGACACACAATAGGCCTAATCAAATGAGATATTCACCAAGATACATCATATTAAAAAGGTATAATAGGGAAATCAAGGAGAGAATATGAAAGCAGCAAGAGAGAAATGCAAAATCACATTCAGAGGCAAACAAAGAAGGATCACATCTGACTTTTCAGCTCAATTCTAGAAGGAAGATGATCTTGGAAGGAGAACTTTGAATGTCTGACACAACATGCATCCAAGAATACTATACCCAGCCAAACCCAGCTTCAAATTCAATCGGGAAATGAAATCATCTCATGATAAGAATAAATTTGCAACGGATAAGAACAGAAAACCAGCAATACAAGGAATCCTCAATGACAAATTCCAGATAGAAGAAGAAGCAAACAATCCTCAAAACCCACAAAGAGAAGAAATTTTAAAAAGAGCACACTATCAAAAGACAACCAAGAAAGCACAAAACTTACTCATAAAACATGATGACTATGAACCACAATCACATAAATATCCTAATGATGAATGTGAATGGTGTCAATGCACCAAATAAGTGACACAGATTAGCACATTGGATCAAAAAACAATCTAAAAATATACTACTTACAGGAGATCCACCTTATAGTCAATGACATCCACAGATTGAGAGTGAACAGATGGAAAAAAAATCTACCAGATATATGATCCAAGAAAGCAAACCAGAGTTGCATTACTTATATCTGACAAAGTATATTTCAAACATAAATTAATGAGAAAAAGTATAGAAGGCCACTACATCCTAATGAAGGGAACAATGCAACAGGAAGATATAACTATAGTAAATATATATTCTCCAAACACAAATGCTCCCAAGTATGTGGAAAAATTACTCCATGACATAAAACCACTTGTGGACCTCTACACAATATTACTGGGGGACTGTAATACTCCTCTATCACCAATAGACAGATCATGAAAGGAAAAAGCAAGAAAGAAAGCTCCAGTCTAAACAATGCCATAAATAAAATGGACTTAACAGGAATCTATAGAATATTCCACCCCAAATTGTTTGAGTGTACCTCCTTCTCAGCAGTGCATGGATTCTTCTAAAAAATAGGTCATATTCTAGTTCACAAAGGAGCTCTTAACATATTATTCCATGTATCCTATCAGATCATGATGCCATGACCCTAGAAATAAACAGCAAAAATCAAAAGCATACAAGAAAATACACATATACATGGAGATTGAATAATACTCAGATAAATGAAGAATGGATGCAAGATGACATGAGATCACCAATCAAGAAATTCTTGAAAGAGAATGAGAATGAAAACACAACTTCTGGAAACCTTTGGAACAGCAAGAAAGCATTCTTAAGGGGAAAATATATAGCACTGAGTGCCTACGTTAAAAGCCAGGAGAGATTTCAAACAGTCTTATGTTCCACCTCAAATCCCTACTAAAGGAAGAACAGGATAAGTCCAAAGCCAGGAGAAGACAGGAAATGATCAAGAATAGAGCTGAAATTAATGAAAATGAGAAAAAAAACAATAAAAGATGAAACAAAGAGCTGGTTCTTCAAAAAAATCAATAAAAGTGACCAATCTATAGCTAATCTTACTAAAAGAAGGAGAGAATCAAAGCAAATAAACACAATCACCAACAAAAAGGGAGTAATAACCACTGACCTCATGAAAATCAAATGGATAATCAGAACATATTTAGAAAAACTATACTTCTTTAAATTAGATAATCTGGAGGACATGGACAAATTTTTATACATATACAACATCCCCAAAGTGATGCAGAAGTGATGCCCAATAACAGGCATTAAAGTCCATATAGCAATTAAAAATCTTCCAAAGAAGAAAAGCTCAGGATGAGATGGATTCCCACTGAGTTTTGCCATACATATGAGGAGGAAGTAACACCTCTCCTTATTAAGCTATTCCAAAACATAGAAAAGGAATGTTCTCTCCCAAACTTTTTATGAGGCAATCATAACTCTGATACCAAAACCCAGCAAAGATGCATCAAAAAAAGAAAAAGACCAACATCCCTGATGAACATAGATGCAAAACTCCTCAATATAGTTCTTGCAAACCACATTCAAAAGCACATCAAGAAGATAATTCATGACAATACAGTTGGTTACATTCCAGGGATGCAAGACTGGTTCAACATCAATAAATATCATTCGGGGCTGGAGCAGTGGCTCAGCGGTTATGGCACTTGCCTGGCATGTGCAAGTACATGAGTTCAAACCCTAGTATCATGTACACAACGAAGTCTTGGAGGAATGGAAGTCACATGAAAAACTAAATAAAAATCACTTCCCTCTTTCTCTCTCTCTCACTGTCCCCTCTTTCTTTAAAAAAAATAAATAAATGTCATTCATCACTTAAACAGAAATAAGGACAAAAACCATATGATCATTTTAATTGATGCAGAAAAGGCCACTGATAAAATTCAGTACCCAATTTTGTTCAAAACTCTAGAGAAAATAGAGATCAAAGGATTTTATCTTAACTTTGTAAAAGCCATATACATCAAACCCTCATCTAGTATAATAATAAATGGAGAAATGCTAAAAACTTCTCCAACAAACTTGGAAACAAGAAAAGGGTGCCCACTCTCACCACTTGTATTCAACATAGTCCTCAAAAAAGTAGCAGGAGCAATTAGGCAAGAGAAGGAACATAAACAGATAAGAATAGGAAAAGAAGAAGTCAAACCATCCCTTTTTGCTGAGGACATGATCCTGTATCTGGAAGGTTCAAAAAACTCCACCAGAAAAAATGCTTGAGCTTATAAACAGATTTACCAAAGTGGTATGCTGCAAAATCGACACCCATAAATTAATAGCTTTAATATTTATGAATAATAATAGAACAGAAGAAGAAATCAGGAAATTGGTCCCATTCACAATATCCTCTAAAAGAATAAAATACTTTGGAATTAATCTAACAAGGGAATTAACAGATCTCTACAAGGAAAATTACCGAATATTGAAGATAGAAATCAAAGAAGACCTGAGAAAATGGAAATATATTCTTATCTTCTTGGTTATGCAGAATCAATATAATTAAAATGGTCATTCTGCCAAAAAGCACTATAGAGATTCAATGAAATCCCTATCAAGATACCAATGAGTCTCTTTACAGATATGGAAAATGCTATTCTCAAATACTATGGAACACAAGAAACCCAGAATAGCCAAAACATTACTAAAAAAGAAAGATGAAACAGGTGACTTCGCAATACCAGATTTAAAATTATACTACAGAGCAGCAGTAACAAAACCAGCATGGTACTGGTATCAAAATAGAAATATAGACCAATGGACTACATTAGAAGTCTCTGAGAGAAATCCACAAATCTTTAAACATCTGATCTTTGACAAAGGTGGTCAAAATATAACATGGAGGATAGACAGCCCATTCAACAAATTGTGCTGGAAAAATGGACTGCCATGTGTAGAACGTTGAAAATAGATCCTTATCTCCCACCTTGCATAAAAAAGTCAAATAAAAATAGAACAAACAATTAGGAATAAGACCAGCTACAATACTCATACAACTGCTAGAAGAAAAATTAGGACCAAAACTCCAACATACGGGAGTTGGCAATTATTCCCTCAACAAGACTCCCAATGCAAAAGAATTAAAATCAAGAATTAAAATCAAGAATTAATGAATATGATGCCATTAAATTAAAAAGCTTTTACTCAGCCAAGGAATTGTTCAAAATACAGAATGGGAGATAATCATGGCCTATGATTCCTCTCACAGGGGACTAATCCGAATTTCACAACTCAAAAAACTTGATATAAAAAACACAAACAATTCAATCAATAAATGGATGGAGAGTTAAACAGAAACTTCTCAACAGAGGGAATTAGGCAAGTAAATGAATACATGAGAAAGTGTTCTAAATCACTAGTAATCAGAGAAATGCAAATCAAAACTACATTAAGATTTCAGCTCGCTTTAGTCAGACTAGCAAAGATGAAGAATACAAATAGTAACAAATGCTGGAGGGGTTGTGGGGTTATAGGAACACTAGCACACTTTTGATGGAACTGCAGACTGGTCCAACCACACTGGAAAGCAGTGTGGAGATTCCTCAAAAACTTAGGGATGGATCTACTGTATGATCCAGCTATCCATCTTCTGGAATTTCCCATAGGAATTAGAATCAGCTCATTCATGATAGTGTCACAGCAAAGCCAATGTTCATAGCTGCTCAATTTACAGTAGCTAAATTATGGAATCAACTCATATGCCACTCACTGGATGAATGGATTCAGAAGCTCTGGAATATACATACAATGGAGTACTACTCAGCTTTTAGAAACAACGTTATTGCAGCCTTTGAAGGTAAATGGATGACAATGACAATGGAAGGAATCATGCTGGGCAAAGTTAGCCAAACCCAGAGAGTCAAGGGTTGAATGTTTTCCCAGATATGTTGAGACTAGAGCTAAAACCAGACTTGGGTGAAAGGTAGTGAAACTAATATATTAGACCCACCAAGGGCATAGCAGCATGTAATCTATTGGAACCATAGACATGGGAGCTCCAGGGGAGGGGTAAGGCAGTGGATGGGAGAGGGAAGGAAGGGAAGACAGGGAGGAATCAAGGGATTCTAGGGAGACAATCAACAATGAAATGCACTTTTTACCCCCTCCCGCTGGTAAGTCAAATAATATTTATGCAATTATTTAATGCTGGAAAATTCACAATCACATGAATATGTTATATCACATTTATGTTTGTTACAGTGCCATAATATAGAAGAATCAAGAGACTGGAGTATGAGCAATGTGAAGGTAACTATGGTTTAAGATCAAATGCATATCATTATTACTTTACATGCATTTATGATTGTACAACTCTTCATATCCTCAATAAAGAGACTCAAAACTCTAGAATTACTAGAAGAAGATACAGATGAAAAAGCTGTATGCATAATTTTGAGCAATGATTTTTTTAGACACACAAAAGAACAGGCAACGAAGGAAAAAAAGACAAGTGAAGTTACATCAAACTAAGGAGCTTCTGCACATCAAAGTAAATAATGAATTGAGTCCACAGAAAACTCATAGAACAGGGGAAAATACTTGTATATCATACATCTCATAAGGGGCTCATATCCAAAATATATGAGGCACTTATAACAAGAAAATAAACATGTTAAATACAAAGGCAAAGATCTGAATACCATTTCTCAAAAGAGATATGAAAATGGCCAAAATAAATATAGGAAAATGCTTTAAATCACTTATCATTAGGGAAATGAAAATGCAACCACAATGAGATACCATCTCACACCTATTAGAATGGCTATTAGCAGAAAAATGAAAGCCACATGTAGGCAAGAACATGGAGAAAATGGAACCCTTGTGCATTGTTTGTGGGAATGCACATTAGTATGTTTGCTTTCAAAAGCAGTATGAAAGTCCCTCAAAAAACTTAAACTAGAAATATCATTTGATCCAGCAATCCTAATTTGAAGAATATGTCCAAAGGAACTGAAATCAGTGTGCTGAAGAGATTTCCACACTCACTATTATTGCAGCATGATTCACACTGCCCTAGATACACAATCAAATGAATATATACAATAGATGAATGGGTAAAGAGAATGTGATGCACATGTGCAATGGAATACTATACAACTGTAAAAAGGAGGAAATTCATTTGTAATAATGTGGAAGAATGTGGTGGACTTTATGTTAAGTAAAATAAGCCAGGCATAGAAAGACAAACACTGCATGATCACACTTATAAAGAAGTCAAAGTTACAGAAGAGGGTAACAGAATATTGATCACCAGATGGCCTGAGACAGGGGGACAGAGTGTCATGGGGAAAGGTACAATATAAAAGAAAGGGGACAAAGGTCAGTTAGCAAAGAGGAGTAAATTGTAATGATCTATTGAGCATGAGAATGTCTGGAGTTCATAATAATATATTGTACCTCTCAAAATTACTAAAAACAGATTTTAATGACAAAGTAATGAACAGTAGGTGAGGTACATTTAATAATGCTTTTGTTAAATAGCATTATTCAATCAATTCCACAATGTATACTTGCATTATAACATTACATTGTATCTTATGAGTATATTATTTGTCACTTAAAAAGAAATATAATTTAAAGTATATAAAATATATAAAGTATATAAAATATAAAATAACAATAAGTATGTTCTACATCTTCCTAAAAATGGTTTGTGAACTTCAATCTACAAAATGTTGGTAAATAACAGTTTGATTAAATAACTAGATCATTTCTAACTAAGAAGCTACTGAACCATTCATTATCAAACCCAATTTAAGAATATATACCTTTGGTTTTATAATTTTATAGAGAGACTATCTGTGAATCTGCTTTAATAAGCATGATTTCTTGACATATTGAAAAGTTGCTCTATGAAAAGGCATATAGCAATATAATGAAGAAGAAATCAACAATGCAGCTTTTTCTTTTTTATATGTATTTTATTAATAAATTTATTTGTTGAACAATCAAACATGCTTCTAATGAAACAATGTAATATGTATATATATAAATTCTGAAAATTAGATTATTGTTTACTCCCCCAAGAAGCCAAATAATACTTACACAATCATTTAATTCTGGAAAATTCACAATTCTATATATAGCGACATTTATAACTGTCATGGGGGATATATATATAAGAATCAAAAGACTAGGGTATGGGCAAGATGATTCTGGATTAGGATCAGGGGCATATCATATTGTTACTACATATGAATTTATGATTGTACAACAACACAACTCCTTAATAAAAATTTTAAAAATATGATATATTCATAAAATTTTCCAATATGATACAAAGATCTTAAATATAATTGGCAATTTTTTATTTCCTGGTCTTTCCTAAAAAGAGAGGTTGCAAATTTTTAAAATTATAATGAATTTATTTTTTCATTAAGCTGTGAGAAAAAAACTAAAATGAAAGGAAATAATATCCTGTGAAAAGTGTGCAAAGAATGCGGGCTGTGTTCTTGTTAAAAGGAAAACGAGGTAACTTTACCCTATAGTAGAATGGACTTGTTGATTTTGGTTAAACTAAAAAAAATCACTTTATTTTCGAGTTTTACCATAGATAATAACCCCAGAATATAAGCAAAGAAGATCCAGTGGAGGATTTAAGCAGGATCTTAAGATCACATTTCTGTTTTTGATGTATCATTCTTGAAATGCCTACACATTAAAAAAATGGAACAATCACCTCTCAGGTCAAAAGGAAGGCACATTGCATTCATTATGAAAAGACTATATATGAAAATATTTTTACCATTGTTAGTTTCAGAAGGGTTGTCCCTTGGTAGACTTGATGCGGTACATCTAAAACATATCTGGAAAGGCAGTTTTCAAAAATATCTAAGAATGCAGCAAACAAATAATAGAAAGGATGGAATTTTATTCTTCCCATATGTATTTACTGAATAACTACTACTGTTTGTTCAAAAATGAAAAATAATTCAGCAGTATGCTTAAATTTAGTATACATAGATAGCAACTTCTCCTTTGTAAAGTACAGAGACTAGTAACCTGGGAGGCAGTATTGTGAAAGAATTAAACCACTGACTTTGGGGCTGGAGCGGTGACTGGAGGGTTATGGCGCTTGCCCGGGCCTGCAGCATGTGCAAGTAGGCGAGTTTGAACCCCAGCACCGCGTATACAACAAAGTCTTGGAGCAATGAGGGCCACATGAAAAACTGAATAAAAATTGTTTCTCTCTCTCCCTGTCCCTCTCTCTTAAGAAAAAAAAAAAAAACACTGGCTTTGAAAACCAATGAAAGTGAAAATTAAAGATGATGGCCATTAGCATCCAAGGTTGTGACGAGAAAAAGTTCAACTGTGGCTCTTGTAGTCCTTGGGTTTTGCTATGTTGGTGTGTAATAGAAAAATAGATGGAGAATGGTCTGTGGAACTGAAAGCAGAATACAAATAAATTTAATTGGGAATCAAGATATTAGGGAAACAATGAAAATTATTTTGGGCTGAGACATTTGAACAAAATAGAGGAAGCAGAGAGAAACATTTCTCTATTTTAAGGTTACTTCTTGTTGGTAATTTTCTTTTCTTTTTGGTACTAGAGATTAAACTGAGGGGCAGTTAAAATTGAGCCACATTCCCAGCACATATTGATTTTTGATATTTTTGTTTTTTGAGATAGGATCTCCCTAAGTTGATTAGGGAGTGTATAACATGTGGAACCTGGTATTAAACTCACAGTCCTCCTGCCTCAGTCTCCCACGTCACTAGAATTACAGGTATGCACCACTGCGCCCAGCTATAGTGGGTAATTTTGAGAAAAAAAATAAAATGGATGTGCCTTTAGGAGTGAAGTGCTCCAGATTCCTGATGTCAAGCAACTCTATGTGACAAGAAGGTGGTGCATGCAGACTGAGTGTGCAGCAGATAAAGAAAGTACCTGAGGTAACAGCATCTATCTCCACCCATCAGGTCAGAAACCTGTCCAGGCTTATCTCAGTCTTCCTCTCCCTCATCTCCCACAGAAAATCCATCAACAGCTCAAAGCTTCCAACTTCAGTATGTGTCTAAAACCTTTCCATTTCCTTCTATCCAGACTGAACACCAATGTTATACTTGTTTATATGCTTTTGTCCCATTCTTCATCCCCTCTGCATTAATTCCTCTAAATTCAAACATGGTGGATTTTAAAGTCCAAACAAGGTGGCATTGTCCCCATGCATAAGTCTTATTGCATCTACAAGATAATTCAAAATCCTTCCCATTCCTTTTTTTTTTTTTAAGAGAGAGAGGGTCAGTGAGAGACAGAGAAAGAGAGAAGCAATTTTTATTTAGTTTTTCATGTGACTTTCATTCCTCTGGCACTTTGTTGTGTACATGGTGCTGGGGTTTGACCTCACATACTAGTGCATGCAAGGCAAGCGCTGTAACTGCCGAGCCACCGCTCCAGCCCCCTTCCCATTCTTGAAATTCAGGTTCACACTGATTCAGAACTAGAGTGCACCCTGGTCCAGCTTGTCCATGCATTTCAATTCCTCAACTCATTAAAGGGTATCACACAATAAGGTACAGGAAGGGGATCAGGGTAAGGGAGGATCAGAAAAAAAGAAGAGTTACTGGGGAATGAAACTGATCAAATAATGTTATGTGCAATGTCAATATGCCACAATGAAAGTGACCGTTTTTGTGCACAAATAAAAAAAGGAAAACACAGCTAAACCCTTTAAACCATTCACGCAAGTCCTTGTTTAGGGATTTTGATGTGATGTATGTTTGTTCTTGGTTTTGGTTTTTTTGTTTTTATCCACAATTTCTGACTTACTGCTCCTGTTGCCTTGGCTATCTCGTAAGTGGCTGGAATAAGACTGAAGCATTTTAGGCCTCAGAAAGCAGAGTCTCTCTCTGGGAAAACACTCCTGCTTCCCATTTATCTACTCCTTTTTCTACTTAACAATGGCTATAGACACTAAAAATTCTTTTCCTGAAGGTGGGTTATAAAAACTAAGAACTTATTCTAATCTTCATTCTGTCATGGAGCTAGCCACAGAAAATTATCTGATGACAAGAGTCCCACGTCAGAAGGGGTCCTGGACAGAGAAGAAAGAAAGCTAACAGAGGCCAAGAGTGATCTGAGAAGACACTTTGCTGTATTTCCCACTTGGTCTATTAGCATTAGGTCATGGCCTTTGTGATCAATCATATTGTGGCACAGTTTCCCAACCTTTATGAACATGCAGAGGAATCTCCATAGAAACCCAGTGAATAGAACTTTGAGAAGTTCTGTACAGCTGAACACAGGACGATAAATGAGAACTCATTGAGATTGGAGGTATGTCTTCATTGCAGAGCTTACTTGCATCCTTTAAAGCTATCTTTATGATCAACCAGTAAATATAGTTACAGTATTCCATGGCTTCTATAAGCCACTTAATCAGTCCTGAGGTGGATGAGAATCAAGCAACCCCCATTTGTAGCCAGTCACTTAGAAGTCCTGGAGCCTAAACTTGAAACTTGATCTGAAGTGAGAGTAAGATTGAGGACTGAACCATACCCTGTAAGATCTGACTGGATCTCCTGGTAGACAGTGTCAGGACTGAGTGGTTTAGAGGATACTCAGCTGTTATCTGCTGCAGAATTGCTTGCTACTAGAAGAAAGCCCCAGCCTGACCTTTTGAGGTTACAAAAATCTTTGTGTAGACACCTTACTTGTCCTGGCAGAGGGACTTATCAATATTTGCACAGTCAGGATATGTCAGTTAAGCATATGTCACTGGGCAGACAGTGTCTCTATTATTAGACATGCTGGAGTTCCTTTTATATTTTTCATCATTCCTTCTTTGCATGCCTCTGTTGGTCTAAAAGTTGTTTGAATAAGCAGCAAATTGATTTATTTAAACTAGTTGTTAACCACCAGTGAATATCCAATATGATACAAACTTATGTAAGTTGGAATTTCTTTCTTGTTACTTAAATTAACAGCATATCTTCTCTTTATAAACTGATTATTCCAATAAAACATTAGGATTTTATAGTAATAATTGGAAGTCAAGTATTAGAATGTGCTACACCCCAGTCCTTGAATGCTTTTTTTTTTTTGAAAGAGGGACAGTGAGAGAGAGAAAGAGGGAGGGAGAGAGAGAGAGAAACTTTAGTTTGTCATGTGGCCACCATTGCTCTGACACTTCATTGTGTATGTGGTGCTGGAGTTCAAACCTGCATACTTGCACATGCCAGGCAAGCTCCATAACTGGTGAGCCACTGCTCCAGCCCTGCTTGAATGTTTTTTAACTGCTGGCTTTATATAATCAACATTGCAAATTTAAAATCTCATTAGGTCCTAAAACTTCAATTCTGTGAATGTTTCAATGAAATTTAGACATATGTATTAAAATATGTTGGAAATCATGATATAGAGCTTAAGTATATATGTTTTTTCTAATTCTCCAATCATTTTCCTTTTACTTTTCTCTAAAGAACATAACTCTAAAAATATAATATTTTATTTCAAAGTGAACATAGGTAGTTATTTGTTGCTCAATAGAAGATTTTCTTAGGTATCCTATATTTAAGATGATGGGAGATAATTTAATTTTATACTCTTCATGTAAGGTTGCTTCCTCTTTCTAAAGAGATATCCCTCTTTAATATTAAAATTACATTAACAAAAATTTCATTTAGATAAATATTAATTTAAATACACATTCCATTCTAGAAAATAAGCCATAATGGCTTAATTGATTTTTTTTTTCATTTAAAGAGAGAGAAAGATAGAGGGAGACAGAGAAAGAGAGAATCAACTTTATTTATTCTTACATCTGAGTCTTTTTTTTCTGACAATTAGTTGTGTGTGAGGTGCTGGGGTTTAAACTTGGGTCCTAGTCTGGGTCTCCTGTTGTTCCATATGAACTTGAGAATTGCTTTATCTATATCTCTGAAAAATGCCATAGGTATCTTGATGGGGATTGCATTGAATCTGTAAAGGGCTTTGGGTAGAATGGCCATCTTTATTATATTGATTCTGCCTAACCATGAGCATGGAATGTTTTTCCATCTGCTCAGGTCTTCTATAATTTC
>PVKS010046878.1:0-13085 GCA_004027875.1 Aplodontia rufa | reverse complement strand
TTGGTCTATTATCATGTGTTAAATCCAGATAAGATGTAATGCTATACAACATAATCCTTTTTTAGAGATATTGTGGGAAGGGGAAGGGAGGGATAAGGGTGGGTAATTGGGGGGGGCACTCCTGGGGGTAATTGTAATATCCAGAATCTATACACATTTTATATTATTTTGTTAAAAACTTGTATGGTTGTTCAAAAATTAAAAAAAAAATAAAAAAAGAGTAAAGAAAGAAAAAAAATAAACAAAATAGCAACAACAAAAATGTATTCATGAAAAGTAAAACTTTCCTCTCCATTAAGGTGCTCAAATGAACAGGCAAGAATGCATGTTTGCAACCTGTCTATCAAAGCTTCTCTGCATGTCTTAGGCTCTGCACCCTTTGCACAGAGCAAACACAGGATGTTATTCTCTCTCTTCTTCATTCCTTCTGTGGTGCTCGTCAGGTGATTAACAGGAATGATTTGGGGCTAGAGTCACTTGGAATATGTTTCAAATGCTTATCACACCTAAATGAGCTAGTGTTGAAGGCAGATCCCCTAAGAGAGATACTCTCTCCAGAGTTATTTGGGACACACATTCCCAGAGCTGGGGAGATGCTGATGCCACAGTAAGTCAAAGGAGATAGGCTAAAAAGCAGAACTTCTGAAGGAATCTGCCCAGAGCTTTTGTGCTGCATACTCAGTGTAACCCAGTATATCCCAAAGGACACAGAAAGGATGTGAAGTCTCAAAGATCTGTGCTGGGGGCCTGGGTGGCAGTGGGCTCCAGCAGATCCCACAACACCGGAATTACCAGCCAGGGCTTCACTGTGCAGTCACTCATGACTGCTCATCCCTGGACTCCAGTAGCTGGCCCGTGAACCACAAATTCCAAAGGGGAACACCTTGCATTCTCCCACACACTGTAGTCCAGTTTCCCACTGTGCAGAACTCTCTAAGCCAGGCTGAACAGACTCAGGTCTGCTGCCTGCTGAGATGGTACAGGGATATTTCTGTGGAATTTCCAAAGTCAGAAGAATTCAGGGACTTTTGGCTTCTAGAGCTATAAGGTGAGATAATCGGGCCATTCTCTGTATGACTCCCAGTTATAGTACTGTTAAAATATCTATCCAAAACTTTCAATAAGTACTAGCATGTTCTATCAGTTTAATTATAGATGCCATTTTCCTCAATTTTATTTTGGTGTGACAAAAGATCTCATGAAAAGAGAGAATACAGTCAGCTGATAAAGAATCTTCAACACTGGTATGGAGCATTTACTTTTCCATAAGTTTGTATTCACCTACACTTGGCATAGTTTCTGGCACATCTATTTCTCCACTACAATATTAGAAGTTCATTTTATAGGGACTATTCTCTTGGGGGAACTAAAATAATAAAGCTCTGATATTAAAAGTCATATGAATAGGTGTAGGCCACTTTGCTCATGCATGTTATCGCCTAGATGCCTGAAATCAAGCTTAAAGAATGATGAAAATAAATAATTTCTTGTGGATAGTTTAATTATTATGAAATAATTAAACTTTGTTCTATCTAAATAAAATGTGGCTAAAGTCCCCAGGAAAAAAACTATGTCTGTCTTTCAAGTTGAACTTTACAGAATATCCCTTAAGAAGAAGTAAACAAATATAATTGGGATTTAATTTGGGGATCTAACTTGATTGATCACATATGTAGGAAAACTTCTAATTGGAGATGTGCACATGATGCCATTTTAATAACTTTCTGGTTCAGCTAGTGGTTGTCATGCTATTATTAAGCCTTTTGAGCATCTTGATTCATTAATACCAACTACTGAACCCATGATTTCAATGAAATTTATTTTTAAAGGATAATCCATTTCTATACAAGCTTCCCTCAAAGATTAACTTAGGTGAACCACAACATGAGTCACATTTTTTTAAGACAAGAGGAAGAAAGAGCAAGATTTCATTGAAAGCTTTCTTTGGATCTGAGAAAAAATGGAACAGATTGTGACTTACTTGCCATTATTGTGACTCCTCCCTCAATATTCCCTCCAAAACATGGGTAGAATGGAAAGTGGAGGTAAAATACAAATTTATGATTTTGCTTTCTTAAACATCTGTAGAGAAAGACAGCAAGAGAGAGAAAGAGACAGAGAATCACTTTTAACTGAGTTTTTTTTAACATGGCTTTCGTTGCTCCAATACTTAGCTGTGTATATGGGTGCTAGGGATTGAACCCATGTACTTGTGCATGCCAGGCAAGCACTACAAGCACCATAACAGCCGAGCCAACACTCCAGCCCCATCTGTAGCTACTTTTAAAGAAAGAAGTTTGAATGGCCTGTGCCCCTCTCTGTAATGTACGTCACCCATGAATATCCTATTAATCAAATATAATTTCCAATGTAAGTCCAACAGAAGTTCCACTTCTTCTAGGATTCCTCTATAATTTCTAAACTCTTTCTGTGATGCATGATTTTCAATCTTTCTATACATGTTCCTTTAACAAAACATTTATTGTATGCCTTCTCTCTTCCAGGTGATGTGATAGGCTCTGGAGATACCAAAATAAATGGCCCCATCTCAAGTTCACTCAGATTAATGTAGAGCAAGATGAAACAAAAGCAAGTTCAGAAATAGAGTGACATGATCATGTTCTAGAAGAAACGTCACTATATTAATCTGCTTCACATTACTATGACAAAATACCTGAGGCAACTAACTTACAGAGAAAATGGGGTCTTCGGTCATATTTGTAAGGTCTCAGTTCAAGATCAGGTGGCACCTTGCTTTGGGTCTCTGGCAAGGAAGTCCATTATGACAAGAGCATGTGGTAAGGCAAAACACCTCAAAAACCAGAAAGCAGAGAGAAACTTAGAAATTAAGATCCTACAATCTCCCTTAGGGTATGCCTCCAATGACCTAGGGACCTCCCATAAAGCTTCACCTTCTAAAGGTGTCACAGTCTCCAATAGAATCATCCTGGCAACCATGTCCTTTGAGAGACATTTGACATTCATGCTATAGCAATCTATCTCCATCTCCTACATGCAATACTGTTAACTATGCCAGCGGCTCTGAATAAGCTCTTAGACTTATAATTTCAGAGTTTCTTTCCTGAGCTATAAATTCTACTGTATGCTCAGGTGACATCTTTAGTCATCATATCTCCTCACAGGGCTGGAGCAAGATACTTTGTGAGTAATTAAGTCTGTCTCTGGTATTAAAATCTCATGATTCAGCATGTGTGTGTGCATGTATGTATGTGCACAAATGCATGCACACATGCATAGATGGAAAATATAAAACTGTACAAGGGAGTAACAGTTCACAGTTCAGATCAATGAAAGTTAATTCAATTTCTTCAGTCCAGTGTTCTGTTTATACTCCCTGAAGTTCTCAACACTATAAAACATTGGACGCATGCATTCTTTTGTAAAGAAAAGAAGGGCTATTTTAAAAGAGGAAGATCTCCTTTCCTACAAGGAGATTAGTTCTAATCTGTGGAAATTGAAAGCACTTGGATACATCAAGTCACACACTATAGGATAATGAGAGAGGAAGTTAACAAAAAGGCAAGCTTAGAGGGGAATGATTGATGATTGAGAATGATCGCATTTATATGAGGTAAAATTTATGAACCTTATTTTTTAGGGCTTCATATTTCTACAGTTATACTATTAAGAAAAATTAGGGAATAGCAAAAAATTACCATAGTGAATTTTTGCTTTTTGGTGAAAAAAAGGGATATGATTATGAAAGAATAAATAACTGACTTCAAAGCTCCCAATGAGGTTTTATTTTCTAAATGTTTATCATTTTCTACAAACTTTACAGACATTACTTCATATTTGTGTGTATGGAATATTTCATTACTTTTAGTTAATTTTTTAAAGGTAACTTTCTGTCATAGCTGAGTGGTGAGGGAGAAGCACTTAGAAACACCGCAAGGGCCCATGTTACATGAGGCACAACAAGTAAGAACATTCTATTTATTCATTCATTCATTCACTTTTCCGGTGTTTACAAAGAGCTTACTGTATACTTTTTTGTAGGTGCTTGTAAAATTGTTAATAAAACAGGATGGAATAAAAAGAGCAATTAAAAGGCTGTTGCAATAGGCCAGATGAAAGATGATGGTGGCTTTGACATGGGTGGCAACGGTGGAGATAATAAGTCATCAGAGACTAGTAATATTTGGAATATAAAAACCAACAGGATTTCCTGAAAGTTTAGATGTGGGGTATTAAAAAAAAGATTTAGTACAACTCAATGGTTTTGGCATGAACAACTAGAAAGAAGAAATTTCCATATGCTAGCAGGGATGAGCATGTGAAGGAAGCATGTTTGATAGGAAAGGTGATTTGGTATCTCTGTTAGATTTCCAAGTGGCACTGGATGCGTAGGTCTGGAGTCTAAGACAGAATTAGTTAAATAAGAGATATACTTCTTACCAAGTCTTCCAATTAAAAACATCTTATTCTAGCTTGAATGATCATTTCAGTTCCTTTCTTATCCAGACAACTCAGTTTAAAATATGAAAAGTTCCTTTTTCACTTGCAACTATACAAACAAAACAAAAAGGTTTTTTCCCAATAGGAAGGTACATAATTTCTAAACATTTAACTCCAGTACAAATACATACATGACTGCATGTGTATTTTTCATAAAGTACTATGCTGATGTGATTTTTGGCACTGATTTCTAAACTCCCTCCCTGGGAAATGTTAAAATACTGGCCAGTAATAGCTAAGGAAAATGCCTCTGTCACCTTCTGGCTCTGCACTGTCTTTCTGTTGACATCTGTTGTGACCCATGACATTCTGAGATGAATAGATACTTTTTTTCTAACATGGCTATTTATTCCAATTACAAAGATGTTTTGATTTCTCTTGTGTAAGTGCTCATCAGGCTTCAAGTATTAGTTAAAGTTAGTCTCTCTGCTTTGAATATTGTCTCATAATCACACTTGGTCTCTGAATTGCACAGCAACAATGGGATACATTTTATAGACATTAAAGGATTTTTTAAAAAATAAAATAAAATAGAGAATATCCTACATGGCTCAAATACCAACTGGACAAAACATATCCCTATTTTTGTCAGTTATGATATCTTTGTTACTTCATGTACATTAGAAAGCATGCTATTGATATATAACTCAGACTTTTACTACTTGATTATACCAGGTACCATTTTAGAAAGACTAAAAACATTAATTTATGAGGTTACCTTAAGTATAAGGTACAATTATCAACTTTACACATTCATAAATTTAACTTTTGTTTGACCCTGATGTTGGATTCCTATCATGAGGACAGGCACAATTAGAATACAAATTTACAATTTTACATAAAAATATAAATTCTGAAAGGATGAGACTATAACATCTACTTGATTCATCATACTTTAATCTATAGGAGACATATAAACATACAATTACTGCAGAATAGTGCTTAGTGAGTAGAGTAACATTACTTTGAGTAAGTAATTAATTGGCTTTAATCACTAAAGTTTTCTAATCACCTACCTGAGAAATAAATTAGAGTTAGGGAACCCTTTCCTAAGATTATAATTGGCACCTGAAAAAAATTTTAATCTTGAACTCTCCTGTGTCCAGATTCATAGAGCTCATGATTCCTTTGGGTATATATGCTGGTTTGAATCTTAAGACATCCCCAAAAGACCATGTATAAAAGCCTTGGTCACGGGTCTGTGATGCTGTTGTGAGGTGGTGGAACTTTTAGGAGGTGGGATCTAATGGAAGTAAGTTAGCTTATTGAGGGCATGTCCTTGAAGAGGATATTGCGGTCTTGAGCCTTTTCTCTCTCTTTTTGCCTCCTACTTGCCATGATGGGAAGCTGACTAGCACAGTACATACCACCACCTCGAATGTACAACAGGACTCTTAACTTACTTCCATTTTATGGGAGTAGTTTCTACTCATTCAATGAATTTCTTAATAGCTATTCTCTATCTCATACTATATTAAGCATAAATAAAATGAAATGAGGAAGAGTAGAAGGAAGAAGAAGAGGATAAAAAGAAATAAGCCATGAGTACAAAATGAGCATAACCTAAAAGAGGATGCAGATTTTTAAAAAAGCTTTATTGGGGTGCATGTGTTTTTTGAGTTATGCCCACATATCAGTGGTACCATGATACTACTCATCCATCAATGTATTCCAATAATATTTCAAAGAAGCATTTTTATTTGGATTAGATATTAAAGAATGACAAAAGAAAATCAATTAGACAACTACTACAAAGGCATTATTCATAAAGAAGATGGCAAATTCACATTCTCAACTGCATCCTTGCTAAAGCACACAGGGAAAAAAAAGTTTCAAGGAACGAAGATAAGCATGCACGAATATGTAACAACAAAACCTCCTATTATGTGTAACTGTAATGCACCAATTAAAGAAATAAAAAGAGATGGGGACAAAAATAGGGAAAGGATTTCTTCAATAAGAATGATACATGGGGACTGGAGCATAGGGTCAACAGTTATGGCATTTGCTTGGCATGCAGAAGATGCGAGTTCAAACCCCAGCATCATGTACACAATGCAGTGTCAGAGCAACAAAAGCCACTAGAAAAACTAAATAAAATTGATTTTCTCTCTCTTCCTCCTTCTCTCTCCCTCTCACTGTTCCTCTCTCTTTAAAAACAAAAAAGGATATGAGGGATACTAGAAAGATCTTTCCTAATGTAATAAAAATAAATTGCAACAAACATGTTAAAAGCATTACAGAGCTCAAAAAAGAACAAGGAATTACAGGATTAAAATAAACAAAAATAATTGAAAACAGTGAACTGAAATTTGAAAGAATAAGAATGTCAATAAGTCCGTACAAAAGCTAGCTTGTTGTGATACTAGTAACAGGTCTTGGACAGAAAATAGAAACTTGGAAACACTAAAAATGCATAAGTGCTTTAAACATGAAATTCCTGAGTTAAAGAGAGTTAACTGAAGGAACTGAAGCCCCAAGTTTGTAGTACTACCAGGATCCCAGGAGAAAAAAGAAATAAACGCAAATATTTTATCCTTTATGGTAACCAATTTAGGACTTCAGGATTCCCACTGATTAAACACAGTTACACAAGGTAAGCTATCATAAGGGCAAGTCAGGAGATTGTTCTCCAAAAATAAAATTGCTAAATAGGAGAAAATAATAATTACATTTAAAACATTTAAAGAAATATGGGATTCAATATTAAAATAACAAATAAGACATAATAAAATATTAGGAGTATTTTATAATAAACTAAATAATTCTTTAAAATAAAATATATGATAAAATATAAATGAAATATGAGACAAAGCCAAAATCAGAATTTTTGAAATGGAAAAAAAGAACTGAAAATATTATTCAAGATCAGTCATGAGAGTATAAAGGACACACAGTAGTAAAGAGTATTTGAGAAGTAAAAAATAAAATTTAACATAAGGCTAATCATAGTAACAGAATAAAAGAACAGAGGGAATGAAGAATTTTTGAGAATTAATAAAGAACCATGACTCTACAGGATTAAAACTTTACAACATATAACAAAAAGAATAAATTTTTAAAATTCTATAACATTGCAAAGAAAATTAAAGTGAAATATTTTCTTTAAAAAATCATACACTATAGGGGCTGCAGCGGTGTGGCTTGGCAGTTATGGCGCTTGGCCAGCATGCGCAAGTACACGGGTTCAAACCCCAGGACCCACATACACAGCTAAGTGTTGGAGCAATGAAAGCCATGTGAAAAACTCAATAAAAATTGATTCTCTCTTCTCTCTCTCTCTCTCCCTCTCTGTCCTTCTCTCTTAAAAAAAAAAATACCATGCACTATGATATCCAAATCTATTTTTAGCCATGAAGAAATAACAGGAAACAGACTTACTCCTAATAATTGTAAACAACTCTTAGAAAGGTGGATAATGATATCAAACAACTGTTTTCAGACACTGGACAACCAACAGTGAAGGACAGTTAGTTATCACTGGTAGAAGAGAAAGAAGATGAAGTTTGCGAACATCTCAGTTATTTGTTTGCAGTCACCTTCCAGAACAGGGTATAGAGAAAGGTCCAAGTAGAGCACAGAGGTCTCACTACAATGACAACAGTTATTTTAGATTAGGAAATCTGAGGTGGCTGGAACTGTGGGTTAGAGTCTCAGAAGGCAACTCTGTAATGAAAAAGATGCTCCAGAAATATTAACAGAGGTCTTTTGACATTTTGTTTAATACTAAGCCCCTTGGTATAGAGTGAAACTCTGTGCAAAGAAAAACAGACAATATAAGAATTAACTCCAAGGGCTTTTACAGGGATGGAAGATGCTCCAGCTTTAAGCAAAGCATTCAACAGGAACCTAAGAAGGGATTTACCTTGGTATAAGGAATAAACTATTACTAGCATATTCTAAAACTACTCTTTAAAATCCTTAAAATTGACCTCTAAGGATTTTTTTACCATTCTGTAAGTATATTTATTACTTGATTGTTAACATGCCAGAAAAAAATCAAGGTATTCAACAATGTAATGGGCACTGTGTCCCCCACTAAATGAAAAAATAACAAGTTATGCCAATAAACAAGTAAAAAAAAATCAGAAAATAGAAACACTTTTATAAATGAAATGATGGAATTAGTTAACAAGGACCTTAAAGTAGCTATCAGAAACATGTTCAATATGTTCCAGAATTTAAAGAAAAATCTGAATATATGAATATTTAGGAAATACTGGTGCTGGAGCTGTGGCTCAGTGGTTACGGCATTTGCCTGGCATGCACAAGTACACAAGTTCAAACCCCAGCACCATGTACACAACGATGTCTCAGAGCAATGAAAGCCATGTGAAAAACTAAATAAAAACTGATTCTCTTTCTCTCTCTCTCTCTCTTGAAAAAAAAAAAGAATATTTAATAAATATGAAAAATATTTCAAAGGAATTTCTAGAGATGAAAAATGAAACCCCTGAAATGAAAATGTTGGTAGATGGGATTAATAAGAGTTTAAGCACTAAAGAAGACAATATTGCTGACCTTGCAAACATTATAGGAGAAACTATCAAATTGGATAATAAGGATGAAAAAAATTAGAAAAATATACAAAGAATCTTAGTGACCTAAACAACATGTTGAAAGGTCTAACCAAATAGACAATTACTTTGAATACATATGGTCTAATTAAAAGACAATATTTTCAGACAGGATACAAAAGCCAAATCCAAATATGTTATTTCACAAAACATTTTAAGAGTGAATACTTTAATAGGCTAAAAATCAAACTGATAGAAAATATAGATCATTTAAACAGTAATTTTAATCAATAATCACATTACAGAGTTCGATTTCATTATATAATTCTTGTCTCTAAAATTAGGAATTTAACACAGCTTTTTGGGATATATAAACATTTAGAATTTGTATGTTTACTTCTCTTTCAAAATGAGAAATAAATTAGGGTTTAATTACTTTAAATATAATTTAGTGACATCCTAACTTATTCCATGTGAGGTAATCAAATGTCTCTTCTGAAATCCAAAGTATTTGGAGAGAAAAAAAAGTTTCCAGGTAAAGAAGTTCATACATGTGCTTTATTAGCATTTAAAAGAATAATACTATTCATGAATAATGCTATTCATGTGTCCAATTAACTGCTTATCATTTTTATTTTCTAACTTTGTCACCATTAATTGTATTTTTAAACAAATTAAGTTCCATAGAAAAATGGCATAAAAAGAAACAAGATTTTTATGTATAACATGAAAAATGCAAACAGAGCAATGAGAGCAAGGCAGAGTTGAAATTTCATCAGCCACATTATGTGGTCAAAAATAACAATAGTGTGTAAGAAGATTCAACATGAATCAAATACATCAAATTGAAATTAATAAGACTATTCAAATTAGTCGTTAATCTTGCTCTAAGTTTAGTATGTCTTGGGATATCAACTAATAAAAATGGAAAAATATTCCAAAATATTTTTCTTTTCATTATTATCCTCTTGCTTTTCTTTCTGGAGGTATGTTTTATCTACTCAAGGGATTGAACAATGAGAAAAGCATGGAAAACATTGGCATAGCATACAGGGGCCATTGAAAGGCTTCCAACAAGACTGTAGAATGGCTATATTTTCACGTAGAAAGCTGGGAATGAAATTCTTGGAAGATGAAAAACAAAAGAGGACTAAAATATAGGCAAAAAATTGAAGTAGGAAATTATTGTGATAATTCAAACAAGAGATGATTAAGATCTTAATGAAAACGTAGTATTATGAATGGAGGCAAACACGATTTTTTGTGAGCTATTTAGGTCATATATGGAGCACTACTCAGGTGGTGAAATCAAGGAGTTCTGCAGCCACTGGGGTTAGTAAGGATAACATACATCCCAAAGTGCTCTGTGAAGATGTGAGACGCTCACCAAACTCCCTGCAGTAGCACATTTATATACTGTTAATCCTCTCTGTTTCACATGGATTATATTAGTTGTAATTACGAAGGTGTCATTTGTGACTTTCAAATAAATTTATTTTAATATAAATTCATTGAAGAGCTAATGAACATCTCTGTTTAGAGCTCAGTTTGAAACTTAAAAAAAAAATGAGGGCACTTCTGGAGATAATTGCAATATCCAAAATATTTACACATTTTATACACATTTTATATTATTTTGTTAAAATCATGTAAGGTTGTTCATAAAATAAAAAAAAAAAAAACTCCAAAAAAAAAAAAAATGAGGGGACAGTGAGAGAGAAAGAGAGAAGCAATTTTTATTTAACTTTTCATGTGACCTTCATTCCCTGGACACTTTGTTGTGTACACCAAGCCACTGCTCCAGCCCTCAGTTTCAAATTTGAGAAGTATTTTTTACTCAGGGCTCCTTTCATTACTCAACAATAGATATAAATGTTGAAACTTTATTTATTATATATTCACTGTATATCCATCCATACTTTTCACTCATTGAGCATTCTTTTTTAAGAACAATGTATGATAATGGACAAAAATGGGGAAAAAAAGATTATTTTAACCAGAAAACTTGCAGTCAATAATATTTCTATTCAATACCTTCAGTGTTTTTCACACATTTTGTAGTGTTCTTATTTCCCTTTTGTGAACCCTCATCCATCTTTTTTCACAGCCTCTGAGAATGGAAAAAGCTACAATTATTGATAAAACGATAAGTGAGTCTGAAAGTAGAATGAAGTGTAAGCCAAAACAAATGAAAAATTATACTTTTGCTGTCAGTGAAAATCACAGCCTAAACATATGTAACTGCATGAGTGAATGAGAAAACCATTCACAGAATAAGAAGGAACTGGGGCAAAGGATATACAAAAGATGACATGTGCCACAAACAGTAAAGACACAGGTCCTCAGACTTCCTGAATGATGGCAGTGACCTTGGTTAAATTATTTCAAATCTTGTCTGAAATGATATACTTTGATATGTGGAAGTGAGCTCTTCTGTGTGCTCCATATTTACATAACAATGAAAAACATTATTATTTTTGAAGAATACCTGGAGCATGCCTTTGAAAACTGGTGAATCATAGACACTCGGTTTGGAAGTATTTAACAAAAAGAACATTGGAAAGATTTGTTATCCTCTCTTCTCTTTTTAGTTCCTAATTGTTTTAGAATTCCTGACATAATTAATTAGGCAACAATAAAATGCAAAAGAAATTCCTAGTGGCATTTGGCAACATACATATTATGTGTACAGGGACGATATTTTGTTAGCATTCTGCAATGCTCTGTTTTCAATTTCCTCCATTCTGTTATATAATAAAGTTTTGGTTATGCCTCCGGATACAGAGTCAACTAAGCAAAGTTTAAAGCCCTGTCTTCCTAATGACTCTTTTTGTAAAATATACTAAAGAAACCATATAATTGGTTCCTTCAGGAGCTTAAATAGAAGGGCCCTAACAAATTTACATGTGGCAAAATGTTTGGCAAAATACTCAGAGATTGTGAAATTATACAATACCTGTCTGGTCTTACTTAGATTATTTATTCTCTGATCTATAAGGATATATTTAGTTTTCCATTTCTTTCTGTTGTTGTTGTTACTGTTCCACATTCCTAATAACCATTAAGAAAAGCTTGTGCAATTCTCAGATTATGTGACCACCTATGAGATCATAGGAAATTTATAAATTCTTATTTTCAATCATCTTTAAACTTAGTGATAGAATGCAACCTTTCATTCACACTTTTATGATGTATTAAAGCCAGTTTAAATACCTCTTTAGGAAGAGGAAATGATGGCAACCAGTGGGAGGGCTGCATATAGAATCTCTCCACGAAGCCAGATGCAAACGAAGGGAGAAGGGCCTTTCTGAGAGGCTGGTGAATGGCAAAATTTTGTTGAAACTGATTAGTAGACAAACAAAGAAAACTAGAGACTCAGAGGGTTGGATACAATAAGCAAGGAAGAAAAACTACATAGGGGCCAAGTAGCTCCAGCTGCAAAGACCACCACCCAGCAATTGTGCTGCTGGATCAGCACAGAGGGAAGGAAGAACACACATAAATACAGGAAGGACAAATTGGCATGGAGAATCCTGCTATCATTAAGGTTCTTGCTCCTCAGCTGTTCCCAGTATCTGCATTAAAGCACACACATTAGATGTGTCTCCAAACAGGCCATGGAGACTTTATGTGGGAGGAAGGAAGATGGCGGTTATCCCAGGGACACTGACCCCGTGAAGCTCCCGAGAGTCAGCACAGGCTGCGCGTCGGCACGTGGATTCCCACGGTAGGACGATTTTCCCTGAATGGGCAGGCATTGCCTCCTGATAGTCCTTTGACCCCAAAGGAAAAGTGAAGAGCATTAACCCAAAAAAACAAAACAAAACAAAACAAAACGAGGAAGCGGCTGCCAAACGCCGGGCCACCCCCACACCTGGTGGGAGTGGAACTTCCTCACAGGGGACCAAGCTACCCCTGGTCAGATCCCCTAATCTGGCCACCAACTGCCTAATTGGACCGCTCTTCATATATATGAACTCGGTTTTAAGTCCAGATATATTTCTGCTCAATAGCTAATTTACACCATGTCCTGTGAGCTGCGGCAGCTGCAGCAGCAGCGGCGCTTGCCGGGGGGCGGGGCGACCTGCC
>PVKS010046877.1:0-13086 GCA_004027875.1 Aplodontia rufa | reverse complement strand
CAATTTTAGAAGAGGAAAGTTTATTTGGGGCTCATGATTTTGGAGGTTTCAGTCCATAGATATCCAACTCCATGGCTCTGGGATTGAGATGAGGTAAAACATCATTATGGAGGTGTGTGATAAGGGAAAGCAGCTCAGGGCTTGGCATTAGGAAGCAGAGAGAAACTGCTCCCCTCAACACGGACAAAATATAAATCCCAAGAGCATGCCTCCAACGACTTATCTCTTCCAGCCATACCCTACCTGCCTACAGTAACCACCCAGTTAATCCACTCAAGGGGATCGATCCATTGATTAAGTTAAGATAAAGTTGGGGGTAGGGGAGAAGAGAGGGAGAGAGGGAGGGCAGGAAGGGAAAATGGGAGTTCTCAATAAGGCTGGGTACATTTGACTCCCATGAGAAGCCAAACTATACTCAGGCAGACATATAAACTCAGAAATTTTAATACTTAATATACATGTATATACTCATTTCTATCTATACCATGAGGGTATTACAGAGGAGACATGAGATCAGGGAATGCATGAAAGAGGGGAGATCATGGACTAGAATCAGGCTTAAATTATGATGTTAATATCTACCTATGCATGAATATGTAACAACAATTCCCTCCAATATGTATGTCTGTTTTGAACCAAAAAAAAAAAATGAAAGAAAGGACAGGACTCTCATAATCCAATTATTTCACCTCTAAACTTTCTTGTATTGTCTCACACAAGTTTTTGGGGAACAGCTAAACCATAGCATTAACAAAGAAACTTAACATCTTACTCAGACCTACTAAATCAGAATGCCTGGGAATCTGCATTTTTAGCAGGTGCCTAAGTTGAAAGGGTACATAGTAGCTTGAGAACTACTGAGTTGAAGATGCTGAAGAGATCAGCATAGATCCACAAAATTCATTTCATCCACTTTCTCTATTTTTTTAAGAGAGAGAATTTTATTTATTGATCTGGTTTTTGATTTTCCAACACTTAGTTGCATATGTGGTGCTGGGGTTTGAACCCAGGTCCTTGTGCGTGCCAGGCAAGCACTCCAACCACTGAGCAACCATACCAACCCCTTGCTAGATATCTTTTAATTTAAAAGCTTCATATACTTTAAATTTGTCAAGTTTAATTTCATTATTGTCATCATTATTATTAAGTTTGTCAGACAAAATCTGTCATGTTTTGATAGTTGGAGAAATGTATTCTTATTCTAGCGCCAACATCCACTTTCTGTATTCTTCATATTTTCTCTTCCTTCTCTTCCTCTCCACCAAATGTTGACATACCGCAAGTTATTCTGTCTTCTATATAGCTTTCTTTCTTATTCTCTCTCTCTCTCTCTCTCTCTCTCTCTCTCTCTCTCTCTATCCCTCTTACTCTGTCTTCCTCAGAGGCCTCCATTCTCACCTCTCCTAATGCATGGTATGAGGAGCTAGAAGACCTAGGTCCAACTTCCCATTTTACCATTAATTTTATGACATTGGGCATCTCAGTTCCCTTCTCTTATCTTCAGCTTTGTCACCTCTAAAATGGAACATAATCCTGATTCTCACTGTGGCACTTCTGTGTTTAAAGTCTGTGCTCTACATAATTATTCTCAAAGTGTGGTATGAAGTCCAGTAGTAACATTCACCCAGGGTGTTTATTAGCAAAACAAATCTTGATTGGGCCTGTAGCTCAGTGGAAGAGTGCTTACCTAGCATGGGAGAGACCTTGGGTTCCATCCCAGCACCACTGGAAAAAAAAAGGAAAATAAAACCCACATCTATTTGTCAGATGAATATACAAAAAAAATGTGGTGTATACATACAATGTAACCTTATGCAGCCTTTAAAAGAAAGTAATCTTGTCACATGCTACAACTTGAAAGAAATTCAAGGACATTATATAAAGTGAAATGAACAGATCATTAAAGGACAAAAACTATATGATTCCACTAATATGATATATCTAGTCACAAAACAGAAACAGAAAGTAGAAAGGTCATTGCCAAGGGCTGATGAAGGCAGGGGATAGGAGGAGGCTTCATATAGAGCTTCAGTTTTACAAGATGAAAAAGTTCTAGAGAGATCTGTTGTACACCAACGTGAATATACTGAGTACCACTGAATGGTACACATAAAAATGGTTAGGATGGCTAATTTAATGTTATGTGGGTTTTTTTCTATGCTGGAGATTGAACCCTGAGCCTCACACATGCTAACCACATATTCTACCGCTGAATATGGCTACGTATATCCAGACTCTAATGTTCTGCTTCTTTTTTAATCACAAAAAGATACAGTTCTGAACCCCACCCAAGAGCCATTTAATAAGAATTTTAATGGAGCCTGTGGATGTGCATTTTTATCAAGTTACCCACAGGATTTTTATCTCCTCTAAATTTTGAGAATTGCTGACAAGAATGTATATTAAATCCTCTCTTTATTGCAACACATTTGATATCACGATTTTTTGCTTCTCCTTTCCCCAAGAAAATTTCTGTGCACTTTGAATTGTGCCTACAGAATGTAAATTCGTTTTATTATTAGCCAAAGCAGAAAGGAATGCAAAAGGCAAATATGCTGCAAGAGAAGGTTATCCAGCCAATTTCCAAGCCAAGCAGATGACTTTGGATCCGGAACAGTTTTGGATTACCCATGACTCTGATCTTCTCCATTAGAGTGAGTAATTGGAAGCTGGCTATGTGTATGCTTACAGAAATTATATTAAATTGTTCACATTAGATAAATCTCAGCCTGGGGTGATGTCTGTGAGAAGCAGTGATAAGAATATTAATGAGCACTTTCCCTGGAATAAGAATTTGTAACTTCTAAAAAACCATGAAGCCTCCTATTTACATTATCACAAATAAGGGAGCTGCTGGGAAGGGGCTTTCATTATTCAAGTTCAGTGTCAGATGAGGGATAAGAATACTAAGTCACATTTACCAGGCACTTACCATCTGCTAGGCACAGGGCCAATACTTGCCGTTGAAGATCTCATTCAGTTGTTACCCAAAGCCTATAGATAGGTGTTATTATTAATTCTTTGCAAAAGGTAAATGAGGCTCAGAGAGCCTTAGCAACTTGCTGAAGAGCATATAGCCTGTGAAACATGGAGCTGGTTCTGAAACCTTGGACCTTCATTTTATATATTTTATATTATATAAAATTAGAATTATATATAATCATATATATTTATAGGGTACAAAGTGATGTTATTATTTTTAATACATTGTGGGATGATGAAATAAAGCAGCTTAACATGTCCATTACTGACACAGTCAGAGACCCCCGTGAAAAACAGGACATCTCAGGATTAAGGGATGAATGCCTCTCAGGGAAATAAGGCAGTCACACTAGCTCTTACCATTAGGGGATTAGCATCCATACCAGAAAATCGGGAGTTAAAGGTAGACTAGTTATCAAGATTATAGGAATGAGAAACGTGCTAGGAGATGGGAGGCTGGGAAAGTCAGCTCAGCCTTCTGAGACTATTTAGTAAGCAGAAATAGCTCAAGCCATAAAAATCAGGTTCTGCATATTTCTGAAAATAATAACATTACTTTCCCAGATAAGGAAAGTTCCAGCCGTGAGGGGCAAATGCATGTTAGAAAAGTCATCAAAGTAATGCACAGCTACCTTCACCTATTAGCCTAGTAAAATGCACACCCCCAGTTGGAGACTTAAGATGGTAATGAGACATGTGACAAATGAAGAAGCATGATAAGAAGAACATAGGTATGTTTAAGATCCCACCTCTGCTTGTGGTGACATCAAGATCCTGCCTAGCTGTAGATGCCATAAAAACTGTATGCTTTGGTTCTTTGCTTGAGCCAGTTTGACTGCCCCTGCCCCCGTAAGTGTGGTGAATCCCTTCTGTTCAGTACATGATTATTATCCATATTCACCAGTTTGTAGCATGGAATGACCTTCATCTACCAGGGTCCCCAAAAACACTCTGCCTCTCCGATCTCCATCCCTTCTTGCATGTTCCTCACTCCCCTGCTTGGACATCTACTAGATTCCTCATTACTACTCTGTGCATGGGATGGATGACTTTGTACCTCGACTGGACATCTCTAAGGCTAATTACCTGCCAGGACCATGGCTTGTGTGTCTACATTATGCACACCATGACTTTACCTCTGGTCTAGAATTCTCATTGCTTCTACCCCTCTTGCTATCTCATCCCAGAGAGCAGGTTTGGTTTCAAGCTCTGGCCTGTTGTTTCCTAAACTTCCCCCATGTGCTTGACAGTAACTTCTGTGTTCAAATGTTCTTGTGATATGCTGTGGTCAAAGTCCCCATCATTTTATATGCAAATTTTCATGAGAGCAGAAAGTGTTCCCTAGTGGAAGCTTCTGATCCAAAGGATCCTGTAATATACACATATATGTAATGTCAAAGCTGGAATGGACCTTCATGACCATTTAGTCCAAGATTTTTATTTTCTATATGGAAAAACTAAGATACAGAATGGATAAGTAACATGCCCAAAGTCAAATGGAAATTAGTAGTGGAAATAAACTAGAACCTAAAGTTTATAATCCCTAACCCAAAATTAAACATTTATACAATACTGGTGGTCATATCCATGGGGGTTGGAAAACAAATGTCAGGTGATGCATCTCTCTGAAAGAATGTTCTGTGGTCTGTAATGAGAAGGTCATCCAAAGTAGGATGTCATTATCAAACAGCCCAGAACAAATCATCATAAGTCAAGGTGGTATCTGAAAGAATTTTAGAGACAGGGCCTGTTCCAGAAGGTCATGGCATTGTATGTTATATTATGGCATGTTTTCACATGTTACAGAGTACTTCTGCATCATATGGCATATTATGGTATGTTATCACAATTCATGTAATGGCAGGTTATAGCATACTATGGCGTGTAATCACATGACACCACATGTAATGATATATTCATGTTGCAGCATGTTATCACAAGGCCTGTTTGTGCATTTGGCAAGTTATTATATTTTGTGTTATTGTGTGACAGTGTACTGTTATATCATGTTGCAACTATTATGTTTTAACATTATGTGGTATATTATGACATGTCATCACATGGCATTCTACATGTCATTCCATGTTGTGACATGTTATCATATGTCACATGTTACAGGGGACTGCTGCACGTTGTTTTATGCTTCACATGTTTTGATATATTATAATGCTGTGCTGTGCTATAGAATGTTATGGCATCATGTATTATGGCATGTCAATCATGTTAAGGCAGGTTACGGCATGCTATGATATGTTATTTTATGGTCTGATGTGTTATCATATAGTATGGTGTGTCAGTGAAAAGGCAGTGAAGCAGCAGTGGAGCTGTAGAGCAGAGGCTGGGGTGGGTTGGAGCACAGGCAGTGACCATGGTCCTGAGTAGTGCGGAGCCTGCCTTTCTGATGCAGTAGGTTTGAGGTACAGGAAGCATAGGCAGGGGGCCTCATGGTGCTCCTCATGCCAGAGCAGGCCTGAAGCAAAGCAAGCCAGGGCACACCCACCTGTCAACCCACAGAGGCCTGGCCCAGGCCCAGAGCCAACACCCACTCCAATCAGTGCTGTAGCCCAGAACCCATAATGATCATACAACCTCAACCTCCCACTTCCTGACAAGCCTGATAAAACGGAAATGAGACAGACCCGAGCTCGGACTCAAGGGTTGACCAATAGCATTAGTGCTTTTCCAAACCTGATTACCATAACCTTGGACCAACAACATTGATCTAAGTGTTATATAAACCCCTAGGCTAGCACACTCAGGTGGAAACCCCTCTTGGGTCCCCTCTTGCCCTGTAGTTCTGTTTCTGTTTTGTCCTATTCACACTTGAATAAATCCTACTCTTACACTCACTCATCTTGTCTGTGGATTTCATGTTGGTGGTGAGCTGGAATGCCTTTCTCAGCTGCAGAGGCCTGCAGCTTTTGCAAATGCTACCTGCCAGCAGAAATGGAAAAACTCTGGTATCATTATGGCATGTTAATGATAATTTGGTATGGTGTGTTGCCATGTGTTATTATAAAATCTGGTGTGTTATGATGCAGTTTATTATGGTATGTTATATCTTCTGATGTGATATTATGCCATCTTGTGACATATCATCAAGTGGCACGACATATCACTGGGTTGTGTCTCATTATAGGTTGTAGCTTGTTATGAGGCATTGTGGCATGTTACCTTATGTTGTGGAATGTTACCATATGATCTGTATCAAATATAAAAAGTAAAAGGGGATAGGAAGCAGAAGAAGTCTTCATACCACCTGCAAGTATGTCCTCTGTGAAAAAAGAGGAAGAGGGCAAGAGTATTAGACAGGAAGAACCTCAAACTGTGATAGAGCTCTGAGAAATCCCAGCCAGCCTGACAAGAGATTCCAATACAAATATTGCCCACAGAGGTCTCTGGCCCTGACCAGAAATAAGGAGGCCATTTCACCCCTAGTGTGCTCAGTTATTTTCCTGGGCATGTAGCCTCAGCTGTAAAGATGAGGCAGATCCTAAAGATGCTACCCTGGAGGGTATCAGATAATTGTATTTCTAGTTACAGATCTTCTCTTAAAGGGAGATCCGAGCATTGTCCTGTCATTGTTGCCAAAAACAAGTTGCTAGAATGCGTTTGGAGCAGCTGCAACATTTTAATGAGCTGGAATGAAATAGTACTATTATTCTTTGAGCTGCCATCTCTGGTTTTCAGGTCATCCTTTCCAGCATAGGTGAAGTTTGGGTTTGCACCAAGGGCCCTGAAATAGACAGGTAGCATATGTCAGTGTGGATGAAGAGGAAAAAAAGAAAGATGTGGACTATTATGCCAAGTATTCATCTTCACCAGTATGGTGCTATGTTTAGAAAAGGGCTGAAGCTGCTTTCCGATGAACATCCTTAGCACTTATTGGAGATATATTGTATGTTGGAACCTGTACTAAATCCTGGGACTATAATAATAAGTGATGCATGTTGCTTAGGCATATGGAAATGTAATCTTTGTGAATGCAGAGGTTAGGACTTCAGGACGTCTTGTTCTGGCCTTAGCCTAGGCACAAGTGTTTTAGAGAATGGCAGTCATGAGAAAATGTGGGTCTTCCCCAAGTCCCAGCAGATTGCATTTGGAGCCAACGATTTGCTATAATGGAGCAGGGTTCCTCTACACTCACTCAATACTCCTAAAATGTGGTATAGAAAGGTCAGGATATCAATCTGCTGGTAGTAGCCATGGGCATCCGTGTGATGCCAGTGCCAGATTATCTTGGTTAATTTAGTTAGAGCTAGATGTATACATTCAACTAGCAAACATATACTGAGAGCCTGTTATCGCTCAGGTGTTGATCTGCACATTGAGAGGCACACCAATGAGCAAGAGACAGGAATCTTCTCTCCTTGAGCTTACTTTTGAGGTGGTGGAAACAGATAATAAGCAAGCTGAAAAATTAGGTATTTTCATAATGTGTTAAGTGCCACAAAGAAAGTGATTGAGTGGAGCACAGGATGTAGCTTAGTGGTAGAGCACTTGCTTAGCAAGTACAAGAGTCTGGGCTCCAACCCCAGCACCACACACGTACATACAAAAGTGATTGAGTGGAGTGGAAGTGGTGCTAGAAGACTGCATCAGATAAGATGGTTAAGGAAAGTCTCTCTGAGAATGCATTTGAACAGAGACTAAAAGCAAACATTCAAAGAGCATTCCCGGCAAAGTTTGAAATATCTCCAAGACCAGAACAAGATTTCTTTGGCAACAAAAACAACCAAGAAAGGCTAGATGGGTCTGGACAGTATCGAGAAGGCCCGTTTTTCCATGCTGAATAAAACTGTAAACACTGAAAGAGACATGAAAGATAAACCAGGACAATTGTAAATGGTGAAGGAAGACTAGCTTGGAACCCCTGGAGAAGCAGAACAACAACAGAGAGAAGCATACCGTCCAGGCTTGGCATTTTCTGGCCCTTGTCTGATTTTCATAAGGCAGCCTAATTAAGCCCATTTTCCCCATCAAATCTTATTGGTGTCTCTGAAAATATTGAACCAAACACCAGTTGTAGGATCAGTTAGATCCCTAAAAAATTAGACGGTTTACAAGGCACTCCTCTTCCCTTCAGTTGGGCCCAAGATCTTCTTTTGCTGAGAGGAGCTGATTCAGGCAGGCAAAACAGACAAAAGCAATGTAGCCACAGTAAGTGCTCGTCCCCCAGAAGTTTCTTTGTTTCTGTGGACCTGGGATTCCCCTGCCCCTCCGAGACACAGTAGATAACTAGGAATACTGGTAGTGGTGTCCTTCCACATCCCCTCTTCACCAAAATGTACCTTTAAGCCACCTTGGGGAAACCCTTCCTCCCTCTCAGTCAGCAGTTTCAGAGACCAGTAGAAGCCCCAGCAGCACCAGGTAAACCAATAAGATTAATATGACACCCCATAAATTGAAAATTAAACTACCATTGGAATCACAATCCATTAAGTAAATTAGGACTGTGTGCTAAATCTAAACAGGATGACTGCATGATAAATTTAAAATATTTGCATAGGACCCAGAGTTTCCTAACATTAATAATAGACAAAATTCAAACTAAGAAAGTCAAGGATTGTATATTTTCTCTCATATGCAGAAACTAGAGAAGAAAAGAGAAAAGAAAGGTGGGGGGAGTGGCAATCTCATGAAAATCAAAGAGAGATCAGTAGAGGAAAGGGACCAAGGAATGAGAGGCAGGGAGGGGGTAAGTGCTGGGGAGAGATATTAGCCAAATTATATTGTTATATTTTGTACATGTATGAATATGTAACAACAAACCCAATCATTATGTACAGTTATATTGCACCAATGAAAATGTGGAAAAGAAAAATCAAAAATAGGCAAAATGTTCAGAATACAATTGAAAGTCACTTGTCATATTAAGAACCAACAAATTTGCTGGGTGTGGTGGTGCATACCTATAATCCCAGCAGCTGGGGCAGGAGGATCACGAGTTCAAAGCCAGCCTCCAAAACTTATCGAGGCCCTAAGCAATTTAGCAAGACCCTGTCTCTAAATAAAATAGAAAAAGGGCTGGAGGGCTGGAGCGGTGGCTCCACAGTTATGGTGGTTGCCTGGCATGTGCGAGTACATGGTTTCAAACCCCAGCAGCACGTACACAGCTAAGTGTCAGAGCAATGAAAACCATGTGAAAAAAACTAAATAAAAATTGATTCTGTCTCTCTCTCTCACTGTCCTTCTCTCTTTAAAAAAAAACTCACCATCACATAAATTCAGTTGGAAAATTAGCAAGATATGTACAGAAATTTCACTAGATAATATACAGATGGGGAATAAGTGCATGAAAAGACACTCAACATTGTTAACCATCAGAAAATGCAAATTAAAATACAATGAGATATCACTATATACATATCTGAATGACTGAAATATAAAAATAGTGATAGCACCAAATGCACCAAATACTTTGAGGATGTGAGAAACTGAGTAACTCATATATTGCTCATGGGAATGTAAAATGATATTGCCACTGGGGAAAAGTTTGACAGTCCTTTAAAAATTTAACAAGTGTGGGGCTTGAGTGGTGTCTCAGTGGTTATGGTGCTTGCCTTGCACGTGCGAGTATGCGAGTTCAAATCCTAGCACCATGTGCACAGTGAGTGTCCGAGGAATGAAAGTCACATGAAAAACTAAATAAAAATTTAACAAGTGCTTATCATATGACCTAGTAATTGCACTGTCGTGCATTTATCCCAGAGAAATGACATGTTTCCATAAGACCTGGTTGTCAATATCACAAATGCCCATCAGTAGGTTAATGGTTCAGTGGAGGGACTTCCATTCCACAGCCCACAGCTCAATAATAAGAAGGAACAAACTGTGGATATGTGCAACAGCCTGGATGAATTTCCAGAAAATTATGCTGAATTAAAAAAGCCAATTCCCCCAAGTTACATACTGTACAATTTTATCTACATAATGTTTGTGAAATGACAAAATTATGCAAATGGAATATGAATTAGTGGTTGCCTGGAGTTAATGACATGGTGGGGGAGGCAAGTGAATATGATTCTAAAAGAGTAGCAGGTAGGATCTTTGATGTGATGGTGCATTTCAGGATCTTGACTGTGGTGGTGGATACATGAATTTAAATACGTATAAAACTAAACATGTGCATACACACAAGTATAATCAAAACCGGGGCAGTCTGAATCATATTGGTGGATTATAACAATGTCAATATTCTAGTTGTAATATAATAGTCTTTCAAACTATTACAACTGGAAAAAATAGGCAAGGTGTACAAGGTCTGTCTATTTTTTTCTTTTCTTTTTTTTTTTCACTTATATAAGTCCTTTATTAGGAGCCAGCCATGGATGAATGAAATTAAGAACAAGTGGGAAAAAAGCCCAAAGAAGCGACCTTTAGATATGTCCTGTAAGATACTTTTTGGCTAGCAATGTAACAAAAGCTAAGGAATGCAAAGTTATGATTCATGACTTTCTTTGATAGTGTAGGATCTAACCTCCAAGTAGGAGGTGTGAAGTGTTTCTTCACCTGTGGTCACTCCCTTTTGCCAAGACACACAGGACTGAGAATTACAGCATCCTTGGAGGACAGTGAGCTACAAAGCTCACAGAATTTTGTCTGCCCATTTTTCACATGCAAGTTTAAGTGCATATATACATATCTTCTCTTAATGGCACAGGAAAATATATTGTAACTTAAGTATACATATTATATTGTTTATACTGTATTAAAGGCAAAGAAAAGAGCATTCCCCTGGGAAATGGGTGTTTGTTTATTTTTTAATAACAAATGTATATTCACAGAGCAAACCAAGGCTGATGCCTTCCATGGTTTCCCCCCTTGGGTTCCTCATGGTTCCATGTTTCCCCCTATTAAACCCCTGTGTTAAATGGACTTCTCATGGAAGTCGAAGGTTTCCCTTTGAATTGATTCCCCCATACTCCCTCCCTCCAGTCTCCTTGATATTCTTCCTATTCCCTCCCCCTTCCCTGCCCCTTCCCTATGACTCCCAGCATCCTAGGCCAGGTTCCCCCTGTTTGTGTAAAAATTTATACATGTTGAAGTTATTATTAGCTTAGCCATCTATCATACTGTTTCTGAATGTATTCCAGCTTCCCTTGAGTCTCCGAGTTTGGGATACTTCACTCAGCATAATTTTTTCCAACTCCATCCGTTTGGCTGCTAAAGCCATAATATCATTTTCTCTAATAACCGAGTAGTATTCCATTGTATATATATACCAAAGTTTTTGAATCCACTCGTTGAGTGAGGGGCATCTGGGTTGATTCCATAATCTAGCTATAGTAAATTGAGCTGCTATAAACACTGATGAAGATGTGTTTCTATAATATGCCAATTGTAACTCTTCTGGGAAAATATTTGTCTTTTTTTTCAACTGCATGCAAATCTGCAATTATCTCAATGAAAGATTCATTTGGAAAAGACCAGTACTGCTAGAGCTTAGTGGATGAGCAGGAGAGCAGTAGAGACAGATGACCTAAGCAGAGGCCAGATTACCCAAGGCCTAGTAATCCATGCAAGGAATTTAGATTTCATTATAAGCCCTTTGTAGGATTTAAAGGGGAGTTAGATAAACTGGTTTATATTTCAACAAATCATTCTGTTGCTGTGTGGAGGGCCAACAGTGGGAACAGGGAGATCAGATAGAAGATCATTATAGCAGACTAGAGTATCTCCTTTTGTTGCCACCATTATAGCAAAAAATTTTGGTGGTTTGGACCAGAAGTGAGTGAAGACACAGAGAAATGGATGAGTGCATGATATATTTTGGAGGTATAGGTAACAAAAACACTTGGATGAATTATGGTGAAGTTCTCCATCCAGAGGATTTTCTAGAATGGAGCCAAGTTCTACATATACACCCTGAACTGTTCTTATAGGATAAGTGAATTTTCAGAAATAGAGATAATGTCCCCACAAGTTGGGCACATGATAACAGCATGGCCTATCATATAGGGCTTATAGTTGCCTATATATTACCTTTAGATATTAGAAACTTCAAACTATGTGGAAATTTCCAAAACAGAATTAGAAAAATTGGCCCCTTTTGGCAGACAAATTAGAAAAACATGTAGGGCACAAGACTTGGTGATGAGAGTAGGAGCTGAGTGTCAGTCCCAAATAAGCATCTTTAAGCAGCACAAACCTTGCAGCCCTGATGCCACACCTAGAAGTAGCTTACTTGCCTTGTCCGGTGTCACTGCAGCTCTGTGTACACCAGGGGGCAGCCAACTACAGAAATTCTGTCTTCCCTTGGGCCCCATGGGAGGGGCTGATGTGGTGGCCTGAGGTATGGGCCAGAATTCAGCTTCAGTTGAAATCTGTTAGATCCGCAGGGCTCCCAGGCTTAGTGGGTCTTAGAAATTAATTGTTCACTGATCCCATTCAGACTTTGAAGAATTCAGCTGCTAGTTCTTTTCACTGGCAAAACTAATCTAGTTCCCTGAAGGTTTGGCTATACAGTAAGCAAGTAAAGCCATGGAACATTTCTTAAAACAATTTGGAAACCTGAAAAATTCCAGAATATTCCACATCATCCCAGTAAAATTGCATCATATTCTTATTTGCAAAAGGGATCTCAGTGCATTAGTGTTCTGCCAGCAAGAAGACAGAGTGTGTTTTACACAATGTTCCCATAGAACCCTTGAAACTTGGTGTTTCCAGTTTACAATTGTATCTGAACAACTTGAGTCTCGTGGGTTCTCTTATTAAGATCCTGAAGTGAAGCTGAAGCAGATGAATCCGGAACAAAGGCTGGGTTGTTTCATGTTTGCTTTTCTCTTGACAGACTTAGCCTGAGTTAATGGGGCAAGGATGATGGAAGTTAACAGTGATATTTCTCCTCTAGCCTAAAGTGGGCCCTCTCAATCTTTTTAAAAATTATTTTTTGAATATGGACTTACAAGTAAGGGGGAATCATTATCAAGCAATCAAGAACAAATGTATATTCACATAGCATGCCAAGACTGATGCCATTCCATGGTTTCCCCCTTTGGGTTCCCCATGGTTCCATGTTTCCCCCAATTAAACCCCTGTGTTAAATGGATTTCTCATGGAGGTCAGAGATCTTCTTCTTAGTTGATTCCCCCATACTCCTTC
>PVKS010046876.1:0-13095 GCA_004027875.1 Aplodontia rufa | reverse complement strand
AAAAAAAAAAAATCTTGTCAGAAGATCCCAGAAAAGTTCTAATTTTCATTAGCAGTTAATAAAGTTATTAATGCAGAAGTGTATACAACAGAACACTGCTCCTTTGATTTTATTTGTACTTTTAGCCTGGGATATGGGTTTTAAATGGACATTGTCTGTACCAGCTTCATTAAAATAAACAATATTTGTAAAAACCGTACTAATGCTCATTTTATTTTAATTGTATAGGAAAGAAAAAAGAAAATGCCTAAAATAAGGTTTTCTTACATAATACTGGAAATTATTTGCACATGATACAAATATTTCTTCATTACTGTACAGTGACAATGTTAATGACTTTTTGAAGCTCTAGAAGTTATTGAAGTGCCTTCTAAATCAAAGATTTAATTAAGGCTACAATATCTTTTTAAAAACTCAGTGTTTTGTTTAAAAATTTGATATTCCTGTATGGTGCATATTTATGATAGTTACCTAATCATGTTGAATAAATGGGCACGCCAACAGTTCTTAATTGATTTATATTGGTAATTTTAGCGTTCCTTTTCACTCTGCCTAGTTAAGGTTTGGTACATTTTGTTTATATTTTCCTTTTCTTTATATCTTAAATTTTTAAACTTTGTGTAAAATTAAAATACCATATTAGTTTGCTTATTTCAGAGTGTCTAACTTTTCCTTTTAACTCTAATGAATCACAGAATTTAATATATCTGTGCATACACATAATCAGTATTATCTCAGTGTCATCTGATTACTTGAGAAGGGCAAATAAAACCCATCTTTTATTTTTATTTATTTTTTTAAAAGAGCGAGGGACAGTGAGAAAGAATCAGTTTTATTAGTTTTTCATATGACTTTCATTGCGCAGACACTTCGTTGTGTATGTGGTGCTGGGGTTTGAATTTGGGTCCTCGTGCATGCTAAACAAGTGCTGCAACCACTGAGCCACTGCTCCAGCCCAAAACCCATCTTTTATAAAAAGTTATATCATATACTCTTCAAGTCTAGCTGAAAAATAGATTGACTTTATATTATAAATGCTTAATGTTTGATCCTAACAAAAATTACTTGTATGTAATCTAGATCTTTTAGACTGTCATCTGGCATTTATTGATTAATAATTCATTAAATAGTGACTAGATTTAGGCCCAGTTTTAGAAAATCCTCATGAGTTGTTTATTTGAATAACAGATCTGATTGGCTCTTAGAGCCATCTAGAATGCATGAATATTTAGTTTCATATCTTAATTGTGTTTGCATTTCTAAACATCTGAAGGCTCTCAACATTTTGGTAGTGGAACTTACTCGAGAAGTAATTTTCTTATTTTTAATTTATTGGATCCTTCTAAACACTGCTATGGTTAATTTGAAAATGTGCTTATCTGTTAAATCAGTGCTGATAAAATAGGCACTTCACAGTAAAAATCTAATAGGACATATTTGGAAGAAACCTTGAATCACGCTTAGTGTAGCTGGTACTTAATTGCAACACCCTACATTTGTAAAAGAAAATAAACTTTAGTCAGTAATGGTAATTTTCTCCATAAGGATGTTTACTTTGAATGTTAATTCTTATGTTCTTTGGTGAATTATTTGAGATGCTCTTCCTGATTAAGTACTTACTATTGAGTGAATTGACTGAATGAGTATATAGGGTCAACAAGCTTGAGAAAAAAAAAGTGACATTTAAATTCACTGTGATATTATCCAGGGTTTTGGCTATTTTATATAAAACAATGAGTTAAAGTACACATCACATCTAAGCACGTTCAATAACAGCAATATAGAATCCAAATTAACTCACTGTTTGGGTTATAGAGGTGTAATGCCTGTAGAAAGCAAATACCTATGAGCATTGATCAGAAATCAGAGGGAATTACTTGTAAATATTGTTTTTCACCTGTGGATAGTCTAGAGTAGGGCCAAAGGAAAATTGTGGGAAAATGCAGGTTTAGGTACTGGTTGATTCAACATCCTCTTATACATCTTGTTTCTAAAGCTCTTGCATATCCTTTAATAATGAATCTGTGATAACTTTGTTAAAAGGGATGTTTAAGAGAGGCAAAGAGAATCAACTTTATTTAGTTTTTCATCTGGTCTTTGTTTCCCCAACACTCAGTTGTGCATATGGTGCTGAGGTTTGAATCCAGGTTCTCGTGCATGCCAGGCAAGGGCTCCAACCGCTGAGCCACGGCTCCAGCCCCTCTATTAGATACTAAAAAGAGATGTTAGCTGATGTGGTGGGTCATGCTTGTAATCCTAGCACTTGGGAGACTGAGGCAGGAGGATCACAAATTTGAAGCCAGTCCGGGACCCTGTCTGATAATTACAAAGGACTTGGGGTTCAGTAACTAGTACCATAGGATGGGAACAAAAAAAGATGTTAAATATTAATTACCTCATCAAGACTTGCAGATGGAGTCTGTGTGACTTTAAATTTTGTGAGTAGTTAACACAAAGGCACAGAAACAATCTCAAGATTTGTTAATTTTCAGGGCTCAAAAATATCTGATAGAAGTTTTTGTTACGATGGAAGTGTCCCATCTCTTAACTACAGTAGTCACATGGCCATTGAGCACTTGAAATGTGGCTAGTGTGACTGAAGAATTGAACATTTTCACTTACCTATGTCTGATGTCTACCATATTTCACAGTATTACTCTACTGTTAACTTTGAGCATGTGAGAATTGTTTCACAAATAGCTCATCTTGCTTAAATGAACATTCATCAAGTGATTACAAACATACTTTATTTGAAGTAGGCATTTAATCTTAGATCCTTGGGATGAAATGATTATGGTTTTGTCATATGTGGAAATTTCTTAATATATAAATATATGAACTAGCTCCTCTTAGTTCAGAATTATTTGCATTACAGAATCTCCATTTAGCTGCAACTTTTTTTTTTTTTTTTTTTTTTTAAAGAGGGAAAGTGAGAAGCAATTTCATTCAGATTTTCATGTGGATCTTGTTTTTCCAACACTCAGTTGTGTACATGGTGCTGGGGCTTAAACCAGGTCTTCATGCATGTCAGGCAAGTGCAATACTCCTGAGCCACCGCTCCAGGCCCCCCCTGCCCCCCTGCCGTGCATCTCTTTAAACACCTTGACTAAAATGAAATAGTTAAGTATCCAAAGATTATGTAAAGTGTTTCAAACTCATGGAATTATGGGAAGTTTCAGACATCATAGCTTCTGGATTTAGTGGGGGTCTAGAGAACAAAGAATTTAACTAGGTGAAGAGTTTATTAGGTTGAACAGGGGTGTCTGGTGTAGGGTGGAAATGGTCTTTCAGGAGTAGAGAAAATCATGTATGGGTTGAGGTGAACCAGGTGAAATGGAACTAATTGAGTTCAGGATGGAACTTTATTATAAAAGGAAGTTTCTCTCTTCTGTCACGGCCTCAGCTTACATTTTTAAATCTTGCTTCTAGCCTTATGGCCTGGGTGTTTGTAGGAACTGGAAATAAGAATAAACCCATGGTCTGGAAATGTTCTGCGTCCACTGCAGGCCACTGGCTTCCTTCTGGAGTTCTTGATGGAAATGAAGATGTTTGTCCAAAGCAGCTTTTTGCCTAAGGAGATAACCCCAACCCAATTCCAATAATGTTTAAGCATTCTAGAAATTGTCCTTATAAGTTGATAGAACTTTGGGTTTAAATAATCATTGGTTATACTTGGAACTGTTGATCTTGGATTTTAGTGGAAGATATAGCCTGTTCACTTAGTACCTTTACATAGGACGTGTAGGTTATCCAATAGGCTGCTATTAGAAAAGTAAAAAGAAAAGAATAATTCACAGTCCTTAAGTTATATTCCTGGAAGGGACTCCAGTTTTAGAGAGAGGAAACAGGCCAAAGCAGTTAAAGTACCTGGGCCAATGTCTCATGAGGGAAGAGGAAATAAAATCAGTTGGCATTAAGTTGTAGTCTTTGGTGGAGTGAGCCTCTACCACTTGGCTTCCTGCTCTCAGCTACTTAGACTAGCTGCCTTATGAAAATTTCCAGTCCCTTCTAATGACTGTCAGTTTTCTTTTGGAAAGTTGGAGCTTCAGTAGCTTGCTGCTATGAACCAAACCCTGCTGTTATGATACATGAAATCCATAGTTTTGTAGCTGAATCAGGACTTTCCTAATGATCCATTTTGTAATTCATGTAACAACTGAATAAAGTCCAGGGGAGGAATAGCTCAAGTTTAGTGGAAATTGTAGAAACAGAGTTGTTCTGGCTGCCTTCTCTTTCTGGTCCTCTAATGAGTATTTATTGTTTTAAGTCAGTTTAAGTTGTAGAAGATACATTTCTGGAGGAAAAATGTTTACAGTTAAGGTTGGAATCAAATGGTTTTTCTGGGTTGTATTTCTTTACCCTTTAAATAATTTTTACTCTTTGGTTTCTATGATTCCAAAAAGGAATGACAATTAGTTGCTTCCATTAAAAAAGGGACAGTAATGGTATAGCAACTATAGAGGACCTACATTTTCAAGAGTATTGGAACCACCCTACCCAAGTAATTCTATTATCAGAAAGATGAATTGATCATTATAGTGGGAGAATAAAGGAGGGGAAAAGCCCTTGGTTCTCTGTGACTTTGGTTCTGTGCTAGTCTAACAACACCCTCGTATCTGGTCTTGGCTACCATCTGGCTTCATTTGGAAGTGTTCTTTGCTCCTTATTAACTTCATTATAGCCTTATTCTTCACATCTGTCTCATTTCTTTGTTTAGGCCTTTGCACTTACTGCTTACCTGTTGAAATACTTTCCTCCCACATGTTTGTGTGGTTAATTCTTTGTCATTCAGATCTCACTTTATATGATACCTGAGAGGTCTTGCTCTGGCCAACCAAACTAAAGTAAGACTCCTGTATCCTATCTCATCTTTTAAATTTTTCTGTGCAGCATTTGTTGCTAGTTAGAAACAAAACAAAACAAAACATTTGTGTAGAGTCTGTTTTACCACCCCCACCTATACCATGGAAAAAGAGACCTTGTCTGCCTTGCTTATTCCTGAATTCCCAGAGTCTAGGAGTTGTATAATAGGCACTTTATTTATTGAGGAAAGCAGTGGGTTCACAGTTGGTCACTGATTGGCCCTGATCAAGATCTTTCCCCTCTTTGGGACATGATTTCTCCCTTGGTACTGGGAATCCAACTCAGGGCCTAATAATGTTAGGCAAGTGCTCTTTAGTGCCACTGAGCTATATTCTCAGCCCCACGATTTGTCTTGCTCATCTGAAAACCAGATAAATGGTCTAAACTCCCTTCCAGCTTCATTTTAAGTCTTATAAGCCATGAAGGAATTCTGTGATGTTTCTAGCCAAAGAAATACTTTTTATGTTTTAGTCTTCCAGACCATTCTGAGGGTTGAAGGGTGGGGAAGAGGACTTTGTTCAAAGGCAGTGCAAGGGTAATACTAGTGCCAGGCAGTCAGGCCCTTAAACAATCCCTCTACTCAATCATTGCCCAGATTCCAGTACCTGGCTTGTTCCTGGGCTTGTTTCACAGCTTCCTTGAGAGCCAGCTTAGCTGCTTCCTCTTCCTTTTGCCTCCTCTCCTCGGCTTCTACCCGAGCCTTCTCTTCTGCTTCCTGTTTCTGTCTCTGGTACTCCAGTCGTTCCTCTTCAGCCATTTCCATCAGGCGTTTTTGTTCTTCTGCTAATTGCCTTTCTAATTCCTTCTGCCTTTGTTTCTCTGCCTCTGCAGAATAGAAAGGCAGGTGGGTTCAGCAAGGGGGCACTATTGGGGAAAACCATATTCTGATTCAGCTCTCAAATCTATGATTTTTAGGGACTCAATGTGAAATTCAGAAGCTTATCAGATCCTCTGTGGGGATTACCTTGGGAATTAATTTACTAATTTGGGTCCTTTATCAAGCAATTTTTATGTACAGTGCACTGCACAATTAATAAGTCTACGGGGAAGATTTTTCTGGCACCTGGATAGTTCATGGGGTGGTATGCAGCTGGGTTGGGGAGGGGTGCCAGATTAGGGTCCAGAGAAACTTGGTGCTTACTTAGCTGGACTGGCCCATCTAAAGAGCCAGGACCAGGAAGTGGCCACAGCTTATTCTGCTGAAATTTCTACCTCTTCCTCAAAAGCAAGGCTGGAGAGATTCTGCTACACCTGAAGGTGTGCCCTGAAGCTACCCAGGTGTTTGTGCCTGTCTTCATTTTCTAGGGAAGGAAGCAGAAAGGAGGACTGTTTCCAATTTAGGTAGTTACTGGGGAATGATGAAAGGGCAAAGGTAGGGTCAGAGTCCCAGTTCAGATTATTGAGTTGGGAGTGGGACCCTGGAATCTTTTCCACAAGCCAGTCTTTCCTTTCATATTCTGACCTGTATCACCTCACTGTATTCACACATAAAAATCACTTTGGGGGAAAAAAAAAGCTTGTACATTTACAGTACTTCATGCCCGAAAACCTAGGATAAGAATAAATGAACACCCACAGGGGAATAAAAATATTTCTGCCTCAAATAGATGAGCAATGCAAAGAGCTCAAGAATCTTCATCACCAGCTCTCTCGGCTTCCTCTTGCTGCTTTTTTCTCTGTAGTTCCTGTAGTTTCCTCCGGAACTCCTCTTGCTGCTGCTTGGCTTTCTCTTGGGCTGCTTGCAACTGGAGCTGCTGTTTTCTCTCCACCTCTTCCTGCTGCTTCTGTTCTTCTTCCAGTTTCTGTTTCCTCATGCTGAGAGAAAAGAAGATGGTCAGGGAAATGACAGAAGCCAGGATTGAAGGGCAGAGGCAAGAATGTAGGGGTCCTGGAAAGAGAAGTCTAGCAGTTTGAGTACACAGCTCAGCGCTCTGATTTGGCACCCTAAGTTTTCAGAGCTTCATTTCCATCCTTATAAAACAGATTTTTTAAATTTATTTTTTTATTAGTTGAATATGGAGTTACAATTGAGGGGGAATTATTATCAAACAATCAAGAACAAATGTATATTTACATAGTTAGCCAAGGCTACTGCCATGTCATGGATGCCCCCCTTGGGTTCCCCATGGTTCTGTTTCCCCCAAAAGAACCCCTGTGTTAAATGGATTTCTCGTTGAGGTCAGAGATCATAAAACAGATTTTGAGTCTCTTGCCTCACAGGGATGTTGTGAGAATTAAGAGTCAAGGCCTATGAAAGGGCCTAGAGCAAAATGACACATGTGGTTTTGCTTCAGGCCAGGAGCATTGGCACTGAGCCAGTAGGGGAGGTCGACCCCTGCCTTTTCCATCTGCTTTCTAACACAGCCATGTCTCTTGGCTGCTGACCCACCGGATCTCCTCTGCATGTCTCTGCTGCTCCTGCTCCAGCTCCTCCTTCATCTTCTCTGCTCTCGCCAGCTGCTCCTGGTGGAGCCGGCTTTGCTCTTCCTGCTCCCTCCTCTTCCTCTCCACCTCCAACCACCTCATCTCGGCCCTCTCTGCTCGCAGTCTGTCCCAGGAAGCCTTCTGTTGCTCCCTCTTAGGGAGGGCCTAAGAGACCAGAGTGTTCTCAGTCAAGGGACAAATGGGGCCGCAGCCCAGTCAGTGTTGTCTAATGAGAGAGGGAGGTCATGAAACACACAGCCACATACATCCTGCCACCACCAGTTTGAATTTTGGGGTCCAACTGACCTGAATTCAAATCCCTTCCTCACTGGCTTTGGGATTTGGGAGTCACAATTTAATTTTTCTGATATTGCCTTCCTCGTGTGGTTGTGACCATGAGTCACTGAAATAATGGTGCCAACATAATGTCCAGTACATCATAGAGTTTTCAACCCTGGGTGCACTTTAGAATTGTCCAAGGAGCCAGCATTCTACCCAGACCAATTAAATGAAAATCTCTGGGTGAAGAATCTCCTTGGGTTAAAAACAAACAAAAAACTCAACTTCTAACTTGAAGCTGGGGCTAGGAACCACTGGGTCAAGGTAGAGGTACTTTGCCAGGGGCAATTTTAGGTATGTAGGGGTCATACATTAGTTGGTAGAAATCCATCTTCTCAACAGTCTTTCAGTTTGTATGACAATTGTAGTTTTTTCTTTTTCTTTTTTTACTTTCATGTTAATGTTTTATTTAAACCAGTACAACAAGCACCATGCTTAACAAAAGACTGTCCAAAATAAACATGCAATATGAACTAGCAGAGACTGAAACCACAGCTTAAGAAGTTGTGCCAACATTCTGCCAAAAGCACCATATAGACTCAATGCAATCCCCATTAAGATACCAATGTCATTCTTTACAGATATAGAAAAGGCAGTTCTCAAGTTCATTTGGAACTATAAGAAACCCAGAATAGCCAAAACATTACAAAGCAAGAAAGACAAAACAGGCGGTTTTGCTATACGAGATCTAAAACTATATCATAGAGCTGTAGTAATAAAGACAGCTTGGTACAGGTATCAAGATAGGAAAGAAGACCAATGGAATAGAATAGAAGACCCTGAAACAAATTCATAAATCTTTAAGCATCTTATTTTTGACAAAAGGGGACAACATATTGCATAGAGGAGAGGCAGCCTATTCAACAAATGGTGCTGGGCAAACTGGTCAGCCACTTGCAGAAAGTTGAAATTATTATTTTTTAAATTTATTTCTTTTATTTATTTATTTATTTATTCATTTATTTATTTATTTATTTAGAAAGTTGAAATTAGACCTTATCTTTCACCTTGCACGAGAATCAAATCAAAATGTATCTAGAAGCTAGGAATTAAACCAGCTAGACCTTGCAATTGATGGGAGACAAATAAATTAGGTCCAACATTTAAGCATTTGGGAGTAGGCAAAGACTTTCGCAACAAGTCTCCTAAAGTAAAGGAAGTAAAGTAAACAATCAGTGAATGGGATGTCATAAAGCTAAAAAGCTTTTGCACTGCCAAGGAAATAAATTAGTCAAGAGGTTTCCTACAGAATTGGAGAGAATCATGGACTGTGAGTCTTCTGACAGGGGTCTCATATCCATAATCTATAAAATCCTCAAAAATTTCAATTTCAAAAACACAACCCAATCAATAAATGGACCAAAGAACTCAATAGAAACTTCTCATCAGAGGACATTGATCAAGCCGATGAATCATGAGAAAGTGCTCTAAATCGCTAGTAATCAGAGAAATGAAAATGAAAACTACTTTAAGATTTCACCTCATACAAAAAATATATTAAAAAAAAGATTTCACCTCACGCCAGTCAGATTGGCAAAAATGAAGAAAATAATATTAGATGCTAGAGGGGTTGTAGAGAGATAGGTACACTATACTAGCACACTGTTGGTAGAACTGCAGACTGGTACAGCCCCTCTGGAAAGCAGTGTGGGGAATCCTCAAAAAACTAGGAATGAAACCACCATATGATCCAGTCATTCCTCTACTGGGTATTTTTCCAGGGGACTTAGAATCAGCACATTACAGTGACACAGCAAAATCTACGTTCAAAGCAGCTCAATTTACAATAGCTAAATTATGGAAACAACCCAGATGGCCCTCACTGGATGAATGGATCCAAAAACTGTGGGACATATATACCATGGAGTTCTACTCAGCAATCAGAAACAATGATATTGCAGCCTTTGAAGGTAAATGCATGGCTACGGAAGAGATCATGCTAAGTGAAGTCAGCATAACCCAGAGAACCAAGGGTGGAATGTCTTCACTCATCTGTGGAGGCTGGAGCTAGACCCTGACCATTTCGAAAGGAGGTCAACTCTCATGTATTAAATCCTGAAAAGGTGCAGTGACATACAACCTAAGGCATTCATAGTGATGGGAAGGAGTGGGGAGGGGAGAGGGACAAGGGTGGGTAATTAGCGGGGGCTCTAGGGGGTAAATCTAATTTTCAGAATATAAATATATTGTTTCATTGGGAAAATAAAAAAAATAAAGTAAAAAAAAGTTGTGCCAATAGTTGGTTTTTTAAACAATGACAGGGAACTGTTAAAATTCACAAGACTAAACCATTAATGTTTCAAGCCTCCTTGTTCTAGTTTTCTTTATACCCTAATGCCTGCTCACTCAGAAATATGCCTGTGAGGGGAAGCTTAAGAGGAAATTCCTTGGGCTGGAGCGGTGGCTCAGCGCTTGCCTGGCATGCGCAATTTCACAGGTTCAAACCCCAGCACCCACGTGCACGTCTAGGTGTCAGAGCAATGAAGGCCATGTGAAGAACTCAATAAACATTGTTTCTCTCTCTCTTTCTCTCTCTCCCTTTCTCTGTCCTTCTTTCTCAAAAAAAAAAAAAAGAAAGAAAAAAAAAGAGGAAATTCCTCCATGAGAATTCTGTACCCAGCCAGAGTGAAAGTTGCTTGCTTTTTGTGTTTGCAGAGGTAGCACAGTACTATGGATTGACAATAAATTCAAGAAATTCTGGTAATCTAGCTCGCTCAGAAAAGTTCTGCCCACAGATTAAAATTTTCAACTGTGTGCAGATCAGAATTCTGTTAACTTAGGCAGCTGAGAGGCTCTGAGAACTACACAGGAAAAATCTTCCTGAAATCTTACTGGGAAGACACTGTGCCATAAAATAAATAAAGAGACAATCATTTGAAAATAGCAATATGAATCCTGAATTTGGAGTCAAACAACCTGTATTTAAAAAGTCTTTGCTCAACATTCAACCATTGTGTAAGTTCTATTCATTGGCATTTAACAGGTAGCATTGGTCTGTAGGTCGGTAAACTGAGGTTAATCATACTTGGTTCACAAGTGTTGTAGAGGTTAAAGGAGACAGCAGCATTTACCATATGCACATGAAACTTAAGCAAATCTAACCATAGATTTAGCTGTGTGTGTATCTGTCATGTTTAATGATACTTTTTGAGGGTATAAGATCTTTAAATGCAATTAAGCACCTGCATCTCAGTGAAAGAAATAGTGATGTGTTTCAATAGCAGAGGGAAAATGGGTTGTGCTCTTACTGAGAAATGATTTATCTGGGGCTGGAGTGGTGGCTCAGTGGTTATGGTGCTTGCCTTGCAAGTGTGAGTACATGAGTTCAAACCCTATCACCAGGTACACAATGAATGTCCGAGGAATGAAAGTCACATGAAAAACTAAATAAAAATTGCTTCTCTCTTTCTCTTTCTCTTACTGTCCCCTCTTTAAAAGAAAAGAAAAGAAAAGAAGAGAAATGATTTATCTATGTGGTATTCTTTTTGGTTAATTGAATAAAATTTTGAGTAATTTTCCTAACACTCAGTTTTTCTCTTCAAACCTCCAAAGAAGAATCCAGGCCCCTGGGAGAAAGCAACTCTTCTATGAAAAGCACCTTATAAAGGCAGATGTATGTATATGAGCTGCTGTGTGCCACAGAAAAGCAGATTCTGAAAGAAAGAATTTCCATGGCCTTTGGGAGGCAGATAGTAGATTAGCTCCAGGCCAACTCGAGGACATGTGCTCGGCTCCGAAGGCCCGAATCTACCTTTCTGTTTTCTCTGCTCCCAGGAGACCTGCACTTTTCCTAGGTGGGTGCTGTGCCCACCTCCTGCTCTTTCAGGGATGGATGGGGCCTCGGCAGTTTGGGGCCTCACAGAATGCCTCACTTCAGAGTGGTATCGCCCCTCTATATCTCCTATCACCTTTGGCTTCTGTCTAGGGTCAGAAGGCACCAAAATAGAACAAATGAGTATAGAACTGTTCTAGGGATTGTGGCCTCATTAGAGGCAGTTTTCTCCATGTCTGCAGTTGTGCCAAGTAAAGAAAGAACTCGCTTGGTCAAAACTGTACCTGGGAAAGGTCTTCACAGTTTCTCTCTTCCGATTCCACGTTTCCAGTGATAGCCATGGTTTGGGTTGGTGATGACCTTCCATCTATAGAAACCTGAGTTTCCTGAGCATCGTCTCTGGGAGAAAGCCAATGGTCCTCCACAGTAAAGCATGAAGGGAAGAAACCTTGCTCTGAGGTGTTGCCAGGCCCACTCGGGTCTGCTGCCATCCCCACATTCCTTTCCTTCTGTGGCCTTTTCCTTTTGGCTCCTGCTTTGTTTTCGTTGGGAATCAGCTCTGATTTCTGTTTGGACTTTGAGTCCTTTGACTTGCCTGGGGGCAGAACAATAGGAGAGGTAAAACGGAATTAAGGAAATGTGGCTCTGCACATCCTTTTCAGTACGTTTTAAATCTTAGCATGCAGTCAAATCACCTGAGGTACGGAATCCTGAGTTCCAGGTGGTCGGTAGGAGTCTGCATTTTAACAACTACCCTGCACTCCTTTTTTTTTTTTTTTTTTTTGGTGGGGAGGGACAGGGGATTGTATTCAGAGGTACTTAACCACTAAGCCACATCCTGAGCCCTTTTCATTTTTTTTTATTTTGAGACAGGGTCTTGCTAAGTTGCTTAGGAACTCCCTAAATTGCTGAAACTGACCTCAAAACTGGTAATCCTCCTGCCTCATCCTCCCACATGTTGGGATTATAGGCCTAAACCACCATGCCTGGCTACCCTGTACTGTTTTGAGTAGTCCTCAGATTACCTGTTGAGAAATGGCTTTATCCTAATTAGATCAACTGTCATTCAGCAGTTATGGTTTAGATATGAGATGTCCTCCCAAAACTCATGTTGAGTAGGAAGTTTAGAGGTGAAAAGATTGGATTATGAGAACCTTAACCTAATCAGTGCATTAATCCCTGGATAGGCATTAACTGGGTAGTAACTGTAAGCAGGAAAGATGGACTGGAGAAGATGGGTCAATGGGGATGTGCCCTTGGGGTTTATATTTTGTCCATGGTGAGGGGAACTGTCTCTCTCTGCTTCCTGCCATCCTGTCCTGAGCATCTTTCCTCCTCCACACTTCTGCCATGGTATTCTGCCTCACCTTGGGCCTAGAACAATAGAGTTGGCCATCTGTGAACTGTGGGCCCCCAGATAATCTTTTCCTCCTCTAAAATTGTTCTAGGTCTTTTGGTCACAGTAGGAAAAAAATCTGACTAAAATAGTAGTGTTGCTATTTAAAAACTTCTATTTTGGGGCTGGAGCAGTGGCTCAGCGGTTACAGTGCTTGCTGGCATGCATGAGAATGTGAGTTTGAACCCCAGCACCATGTATTCAAAGAAGTGTTGGAGCAACTAAAGCCACAAGAAAAACTAAATAAAAATTTATTTTCTCTTTCTCTCTCTCTTACTGTCCCTCTCTTAAAAAACAAACA
>PVKS010046875.1:0-13090 GCA_004027875.1 Aplodontia rufa | reverse complement strand
TGTCCAGGGTCTAGTCCCCACCTCCACCTATGAGTGGAGACAATCGACCCTTAGATCTCTGGGTTAAGCTGATTTTACTCATCATGATCTCTTCCATAACCATCCATTTACCCTCAAAGGCTGCAAGGTCATTGTTTCTAATTGCTGTGTAATATTCCATGGTATAAATGTACCACAGTTTTTAGATCCATTCTTCCTGTGAGGGACACCGGGGTTGTTTCCATAGCCTAGCAATGGTAAATTGTGCTGCAATGAACATCGATATTGCTGTGTCACTGTAATGTGCTGATTCTAAGTCCCCTGGAAAGATACCCAGGAGTGGAATAGCAGGGTCATATGGTGGGCTCATCCCTAATTTCTTAAGGATTCTCCATACTGCTTTCCAGAGGGGCTGTACCAGTCTGCAGCTCCACCAACAGTGTGTTAGTGTGCCTATCTCTCCACAGCCCCTCCAGCATCTATTGTTGTTTATTTTCTTCACTTTGCCAATCTGACTGGTGTAAGGTGATATCTTAATGTGGTTTTCATTTGCATTTCTCTGATTACTAATGATTTAGAGCACTTTCTCATGTATTCATTGGCTTGATCTTATTAGAAGCTTAGAAAAATACCTAAAAGCCAATAATACAGTGATGTGCACCAAGAGGCAACTGTGAACCTTCACTAAATCCAAAAGACTTGGTTTTCATACAGAGGCTCCTTATGAACAAAAATAGTGCAGAAGAGCAAATCAGTATTTGTGAAAAGGATTGTTGCTACTAATACTTTTTGAGTCACAGTTCCAAAAGAGAGCTTATTTTGATAGAATGTTCTCTACGTAATAGAGATAATCAGTACACACCTCTTACAATTTCACAGTTTTCTCAGGCCTATTTAACAAATGGTGCTGGACAAACTGGATAGCCACTCGCAGAAAGTTGAAATTAGATCTGTATTTCTCACCTTTCACAAAAATCAAATCAAAATGGATCAAGGATCTTGGAATTAAACCAGCTAACATACAACTGTTAGAAGAAAAATTAGTTCAAACACTGCAGGATATGGGAGGAGGTAATGACTTTCTCAACAAGACTCCCAAAGCAAAAGAATTAAAGTCAAGAATCAATCAGTGGGATGCCATTAAATTAAAAAGGTTTTGCTCTGCCAAGGAAAGAGAGAACATACAGAATGGGAGATAATCATGACCTGTGATTCTTCTGATGGGGGACTAATACTCAAAATTTACAATGTACTCAAAAAGCTTGATGATAAAAACATAAACAATCCAATCAGTATATGGGTCACAGAGCTAAGCAGTAACTTCTCAACAGAGGAAATCAAGCAATCCAATGAATACATGAGAAAATGTTCTAAATCACTAGTAATTACAGAAATGCAAATTAAAACTATATGAAGATTTCACCTCACTCCAGTCAGATTGGCTAAGATGAAGATTATAAACAATAACAGATGCTGGAGGGGTTGTGGGGAGTTAGGAACACTAGCACACTGTTGGTGGAGCTGCAGACTGGTACAGCCACTCTGGAAAACTATGTGGAGAGTCCTCAGAAAACTTAGGGATGGATCCACGGTATAACCCAGCTATCCCTCTTCTGGTATTTTCCAGAAGAGCTAGAATCAGCACACTGCAGTGAAATAGCAAAATCAACGTTCCTTGCAGCTCAATTCACAATAGATAAATTATGGAATCAACCCAGAACCCCTTCACTGGAGGAAAAGATTCAAAAACTGTGATATATATCTATACACACACACATACAATGGAGCTCTACTCAGCTATTAGAAACAAAGATATTATGGCCTTTAAAGGTAAATGGATGGCAAGGGAAGAAATTATGCTGAGTGAAATTAGCCAAGCCTAAAGACTCAAGGGTCAAAAGTTTTCCTTATTTGTGGCGGCTAGAGCAAAACCCAGGATTCAATGAAAGGTAGTCAGGCTCATGTACTAGACCCACCAAAGTTGAAGCAACATATAATCTAGGGGAACCATAGATATGTCAGAAAGAGTGGGTAGGGAGAGATGGGAGATGGGGTGGAGATAAGCAGGGAGGTTAGGGAGGGATCTAAGGGGGTAATCAATAAAGTAGCTTACTCTTTATTCCCCTGAGAAGCCAAATAATACTTACTCAATCACTTAACTCTGGAAAATGCATAATCATATATATATATATATGTGTGTGTGTGTGTGTGTGTGTATGTATGTGTATACATATATATCTTTGTTGATGAGCTTATTAATTTTTTTCATTCTATTTCAAAACCAACTGTATTCAGATAAAACTGATATACAATAAACTATGGATATTTAATATTAAAAAGCAGATTTTATTTTCTGATCCAATAAAGTATGCTTTCTTTTGTCCTAAAGTGCGAATCTACCTTCTACAGCGGCAGTGTAATTCTGCGATCCCACTGGTAATAGGTGAGAGTTCCGATTAGTCCTTATCCTTGTCAACTCTTGATATTGTCAGGTTTGGGCTTTTTTCCTTTCTTGTAGGCATGTTTACTTTGTGATTTCTCATGATATATGATGTTGAGCATCTTTCCCTGAGCTTACTTGCCATATGTATATCTTTTTTGTTGAAGAGCTTATTAATTTCTTTCATTCTATTTCAAAACCAACTTTATTCAGGTAAAACTGATATACAAGAAACTATGGATATTTAATGTAAAAAAAGCAAATTTTATTTTCTGATCCAATAAATTAGAAGGCACTACTAATCCAGTACCTTAATTCAATAAAATGGAAATTCTTTTTATCACAATTAATGGAGATAGTCCAATATTTCTAAATGAACAGGAGGTGGGATATGAGGCAGTGGGTATGGCTAAGGGATGATGAAGACTATACATACACTGAAGTCATGTATTTTTCATTTCAAAATGAGACAGATTGAAACCATATCTTCTTCTATTATAAAACAAAACTGGTATGTCACAAGACAGGGTCCAAGATCATCTGAGAAAAATTTTATAAAATGAATTATGAACAGAAAATAGTGGTTAGCATACTGATAATATTACTTGCTTCTACTAAGGCAATAACTTCATTTTGTTCCAGTTCGTTTTCATTGTTTCAAAATTATACACATTTGTGTGTGTGTGTGTGTGTGAGAGAGAGAGACAGACAGACAGACAAAAAGATTATAAATAACAGTATACACAAGTGCCTTGACAAACTACGGAGGCTATTAACACTTTTCTGTTAATGGAGACTCGCCTTTTCTGATCTGAAGCCCAAAGGATCTTCCCAGTCATTGAGAAACAAATGCTCCTTATTCCTTTCAATGCACTGAAGTGAGCAAAAGAGGCATCTTCTTTATCATGGCAGGTGGCAATCACATTTTAAAAAAAATAAACTTGAGGAAATTATGTTAAATGAAATAAGTTAGGTACAGACAGGTAAATGATGCATGTTCTAAAAAGTTGGAAACATTAACTTGTGTACACTAATCTATCATGCTGTTTCACAAAGACAAATGCACACACACATGCAATTTTGAAACAAAGGAAAAGATAAAAGAAAAAGTGTAATTCTGGTCTAAGAACAAATGCATATCATATTGTTACTTTATACACTTTATGATTATACAATAACTCAACTCCTTAATAAAAAAATAATAAATAAATAAAAGCAGAGAGTAGAATTGTGGTCATTAGTGTCTGGGAGGGATGTAGGAGAGGAAGGATGGAGAGAGGATGGTAACAGGCATAGAGGTGCAGCTGAGTAGGAGAAATAACTTCTAACGCTCTATAGCACAGTACAAAAACTGAGGTTGACAATTAATTGGATATTTCCAAGTAACTGTACATAGGGTTTTGAATGTTATCAACACCAAGAGAGGATGGATATGCCAATTGCTGTGATCTGATCATTGTACCATCTATACATGTATTGAAATGTCACATGCCATAAATATGTATAATTACTGTATATCAATGTATATATATATATATATAAATATCTGTGTGTCTATATATAATTTTCTTAAGCTAACCTTTAGAACTAAACAAATGAGAGAAGTTAATAACCAAAGCTAGAGTCAAGAGTGATCCTCATTCACAGAGTTAAATAAATGCCTCTCACCCAGGCCTTCCTTTGTTGAACCTCATGTACACTAACCTTGTTGAGGGGTATGGGAGAAATCAGAAAAACTCCACCTAGGATGTCCATTTCACACACACTGAGACATTGACCCTGTCCCTTAAAGCATCATTTTCCAAAGAATCTCTAAGATTCCTGGGAGAAAAATAAAAATCTATTGGAATGACCGACTACCAAAATAATGATGTGTATTCCCAAATTAAGGATGCCACCGTGGGGTGTAGGGATTGTTCGGTGGGTCTGTGGGAAATTTCATTGACTAGAAGAGGAAAACTTGCGGAAGAAACAAATATTAGCACCTCACATGGAATTCAAAAAGGTAACGTAAGGTAAGCTAAGCTAAGGTAAGGAAAGAAAAGAAGGAAGGGAGGAAGGAGGAAAGAAAGAAAATATATCTGCATGTGACTGGTGTTACTGAGTAAAAGGCTTTCAAAGGTTGCCTTCCTCAAGCCCCACTCTATTCTCTTCCTGGGTCAAGACAGCACAGGATACCAGAGTCAGTCATAGACAGAATATAGTGAGATCCGGAGCTAAATAGTGATTATACAATCTTTCCCAACTTCATGAAACTGTAATCAGGTTCCTATGGCCATTGACTTTTATCACTGGAATTATGATTTCCTAAGTACCCTAAAGAAGCAGTTTCTTTCATTTCTACTCCAAATACTATAGTTCATGTGTTTCACATTGCAGAACCCAGCTCCATCCTTTCTTGACTCACGCTCCATCACCTTTCCAGAGACCCTAAAACAGGCTGCCTTTAGTTACTTCAAAAAATATTATAAAGGAACAAAATCTTAAAATACCCTGATACTAGATTATTATAATCTCAATTTTATTTCAGATTGTAAGCTCAGTCCACAATTTCAGAAATTAATTCATCTGGAAAAATTTTAAATGTTGCAAATATAATTTTTATTATTTTAAGCAAATAGAAATGACTAAATGAAGCAAACAACCTATTAACAAATTCTAATTCTTGATTCCTCTAAGCTGTGGGTTAAATAATATATCCCTCCCCACCAATCCAAAATATGTTCAAGTGCTAATCTCTGATTCCTGTGAATGTGACCTTGTTTGGGAATAGAAGCTTTGCCAGTATAATCATGTTAGGATATGATTGTATCAGACTGGGGCGACTCCTAATCCAGTGACCACTCTGCATAGGAGATGAGGGAAATTTGGGCACAGACCTAGAGGGATATGTGCAATGTGAAGACAGAGGCAGAGACTTACGTGGGACAGAAGAAAGTCAAAGAATGCCGAGGAGGACTGACAGGCTCCAGCAGAATGGGGGAAGAGGCAAGGAAAGATTATACCCAGAGTCTCAGAGGTAGCATAGTCCCTTGATTCCAGATTTCAAGCCTCCAGAACTGTGAGAGAGATTTGTTTTCTTTTTCAAGCTATTCAGTTGTGGTACACTGTGATGGTTACATGAAGCAACTAAACTAGATCTCATAATTAAATATTTTTCATGGTAGTGACTATTAGAGACAATTTTTGATCACCACACCTGTTTAAAAATAAAACTTGTTACCATTCCAAAGTATAATCTATATCGGTGAAAATAAAGTTGTGATAATTTAAGCATCTTACCAAAATGATTTATCCCTAAGTTTCAGGCCAAGACAATGTAAAATTTATTAATATAAAAATGTGATGCTTTATTCCAGTAAGTAAAAAAGCATTACTGGAGTGTTTATTCAGCCAAAGCCTTAGGAGAGATACACAAGCTATAAAACCTCTTTTCTGCACTTATCTTTAAGGGAAGCACAAGGTTTTCACATACATGGATCAAACCAATATACCTGATAAACAAAATTTTTCCATGTTTACTGACTTTACCACCCATTTTTTGATGTTGTACTTTGGTCCTTACTGTTGGATTGAAAATAAGGTTAGAATTTTATCCAATATTCATCCCAGCTAAAGGATAATCCTAAATAAGCTTACATGACGATTCTGGCAGTTTGAAAGACTACATAAAATCACAGAAAAAAAAAATGCCACTTGTCTATTGTACCTGATTCTCCAAGCAGAACACCAGGTTTTCTCGTGGGAATGGATAGTGGTGGTAAGGTCTAGCAAACATAATAGAACCCATACCTGGTATTACACAGTGTAGGGGAATGCCTGCCTAAGAGGTGCTGGCAGAGAGAAAGGCAGAGATATCAGTATGATGAATCTAAACAATTTGCCATCCTAGAGAAACTGGGATTAGAACATCGAATGCTCTCATCAATTCAGTCAATAGTACCCATGGCAAGGTAAAACAAAACAAAACAAAAAACAGCACACACATTTCTTTTATGAGTAGTGGCGGTGATCTGGATAGTAAGGCCAGAGAAGTTTAAGGCATTAAAAGGGCAGACAGGGCCCCTCCTTAATATCACTTAATCCCTAAATGGTAGTATTTCAAAGAATTAATACCATGCGGGGGTCAAAATGAAGAAAAGGCAGTTTGAGGAGTCTTTCGAGATTGGGATATAGAGTGCAGATTTTCAGAGTCATGATGAAATTTCATTGTTTTTTTTTCCTATAATAGGGCAGGCAAGTCTAAGGGCAATACATTTAATGTTATCTAGCAACTAGGATGTAGTAGTAATAAAACAGGCATTGACGATTCTTCAAAATAGGCTGCAGAAACCCACACAGGAAATGTGTCTAAGAAGGGTTCATCAGGATTGGAGTACAGAAGAGTGTGTTGGAAGGAACACTATGCTATCTCCCAATCCTGCCCCAAACTCCATTCAGTGTCCCTGTCCACACTACTTTAATAAAAATGTGACAACCTAATAAGTGGGTTACTAGATATTTTACTACTGCTTCCCACTTAGGAGCTTCTTACTACTGACCTCTCTTTGTTTATCTGTTCAAAAGGGATGTATCTTGTCACACTTTCTTTTGGGCTTCTTAATGCTGAAATGAGGTAAAGAATAGCAGATTTATGAAGCTGGGGCTAAAGGTGTAAGGTTTAAGGGTATTTGGAGGTTAAGAATCCATTATCCTGGAGTGTGAAGAAAATAAACTAAAGATGAAAAGAGAATATTTAAGCCAAACTCTGTATCTCCCTCCACAGTGTTTGAGAACTTCCAGTTGAAGATTTTGTTTTCCTTTGGCCATAGTACCATTATCTTCCTGTACCATACGGGTCCTAGATTTTCACAATATAATTGATTTTAGACCTAAGGATCAATACTTGGTTGCACATCAGAATAAATCCCTAATCCTGTATGAGCTAGCAATGCAGGTCATCATCAATACCGAATGTTCAGTTTATGAAGTACAAATAGAGACATACAATCGGCAGGAACCAGATTGTCCTTATAATACAGCCAAAAAGCCCAAAGGGCAGTTATCAGTTTATTTAGAGTCTCTCAGCTCCAAATCACCCTTTAGTACCTTTTTTTGCTACAGCAGACTTCATTAAACACCTTGCCAAGCTTTGGCAGTAGAGGGTGGTGCTGAATCATTGCAGAAGAAAAGGAAGGGGGTCTTTCTGGCTCCATTGTGCTGTTTTGCTTTTTCTTGCTCCTGAGGCACTCTGTGTGTGTGTGTGTGTGTATATGTGTATGTGTATGTGGGGGGGGGGGAGAATCCAGTGTACAGACAGGTAGACAAGTGACTGCCTTTTACAACGAGGCAAAGGGATATTTAAAAAGAAAATAGCCATGAATAGCCATGCCTGTGATAGGCACAATAAGGGAAATGCATGTAATGGAAAGGATCAGTTTAAGACGAGAGGTCAGGGGAGAGATTTCTTTATGAACTGATATTTTCACTAAAACCCACTCTAGGATTCACTCAGAGAAGCAGGATTACTATGCAATTAAGGGATAAGGAATTTGTCACAGGAATTAGTCCATAGGTAAGTATGCGACCTGATGGGACAGTATAAGCAGCTCCCTCTGCCAGCTCTTGAGATCAAACAGAAAGTACTTCTCTACAGAGCAGGCCAATAGGAGTGGGGAAGAGAGACTCAGGCAGAAAGAGGGAAAAACAAAAAATACCTGAAAGCAAAAACTATCTGAAAATTTTTAGGAAATGGTAGCAACAATAACTGGCTAATTTGAGGTAACTTTAAGAGTGATTGTTACACTAGGTTAGCTATGTGGGAAAAAGACAAATCAAGGAAGTCTTTGTGGGTTATGATGTGAGATAGAGCTTTATTCTAAATTCAAAAGAAAATCTTTGCAGAGTTTTAAACAGAAAATTAACTGAATTAATTAGGTAGAGAATGGAAGGCAGGTATTAGTATTGTAATCAGTGGTGTTTTTCAGTACTCTGGATGAAAAGTTATGGTGGAAGTAAATAAATGGACTTAAAAAAAATACAATTTGGAAGTAAGACCCACAAGAATACTTGAAGGCATATTTTCCTAAATTGTATTCTCCTTATTCTCCTAAATAAAAGGAAAAGTATTGCTCATAATATTTCTGCTTCTAGTGACTGAATAGATGGCAAAAATTTAGACAAAGATAGAGAGCAATGGACGATCAGATTTGAGGGTGGAGGTAGAAGGGGAACAAATGTGGCATTTTATGCCTGCTATTTTTTACATCACTTTGGGTCATTTGGATACAGAAGAGTTAAATAAGTTTTTAAAAATCATGAACATTTCTTATAATGGCATAGCTATTCATCACTCACCCACTAGTAATAGATACCCTGAAACTCCTCAGCTCTTCACTTTTGTTTAGTTTATCTTATGGTGTGCATCTGAAATGATTCCCCCAAAGACCATGTGCTTGGATGCCTGCCTCTAAGAGCTGGTGGAACTTTAAGAGGTACAGTCTACCTGGAGGACGTTAGTTAGGTCATCGGGAGTATGCACTTGAAGGAGATACTGGACCCCAGTCTCTTCCTCTCTCTCTCTTTACTCCCTGTTTGCCGTGACATGAGCAGCTTTGCTCTACCACATGCTCTCAGCTATCATGTGCTTCTATGCCAAAGCAATGGGACCAAGTGACAATGGACTGGAACCTCTGAACCTTTGAGCCAAAATAAATTTTTCCTGTTTGTAAGTTTTTTTTTTTCCAAGTATTTTGTCACAATGATAGAAAATGACTAATGTACTCTTCACATTTGGTCAAAATTGATCCAATTTTATTAAATAAGCATTTCATGAAAACTTCTTCTTAATAAAAAGGTGAATGAAATTCACAAAGCTTCTACTGTAGTGGCCCAGAAAGTGGTATATTGATTATACATATGGAGTGCTATACTAGTGCATTGAGCTCAATTTGAATGACTTATACACATAAGTCATTCTTTTCCTTCTTTGTCCCTCCAATCCCTTGCATCTATAGTGAAATCTTTTTACTCTTCCATGTAGACCAAGATGGGCAAACTTAACTTCATTGGCTGTACAACTGTTTTTATAAATAAAGTTTTATTAGAATGCAGCAATGTCTTATATCTATGCTCTGCTCTTCATTTATTCATGCTACAGTGTCAGGTTTGAATAGCTGAAATTCAGACTATGGCTTATGAAGCTGAAATATTTATATCTGGATTTTATGAAAAGTTTATTGGGTCCTGGTTAACTAAAATAGTCCAATATCCTTTTATGTGAGTATTTCGCTTTCTTTCTATCTTCTCCAATTTTTCCTATAAATCACTACTAGATTACTCAAAGGTTACTATAATCTTTTCTTCAAAAAGACATTGTATACTTAAGTAAACGTGAAAAAAATTCTATGAGTTACTATAATCTTTTCTTCAAAAAGACATTTTATATTTAAGTAAACATGAAAAAAGTTCTATACATGCTTTTGAATTGATAATCCACATGCTCACAATTCTTCAACAGTTCTCTAGTGCATTTTGAATTGCATATGAATATTCATTCTAGCACTCAAAAGCCTTCATTCGAATCATATCCTAATTAGTTCTTTAGGTTTATTTCTTTACACTTCAGTAGAAGTGCTCCAACAAATTGATCCCCACCTATTTTTTGTGATCACTTACTTCTGTGCCTTCCTCCTTTTTACAGTCTTTATCAGAAAGCCCCTCATTCTTCCACTATTGTTGCGGTTTTGATGATATCCACTTGTATATTTTAGGATAAAGTTAGCCCATAAAATAGACAAAAAATTTTCAATGACTTAATAGAATAAACTTTCTTTCTTATCCACATGATTGTTCAATGCATGTGTTCTTGATCAGTGATGTGGGGTAAGTTGGTTGAGCATGGAGGTCTGCTTCACAAAGCCATTCAAGACTACTATCTAACATTGACTCCTCTATGAAAGTCAAACTGGGCATACGTTTCTAGCCAGCAAGTGGGGCAGAAGTTGATAAGTGATGTGGCTTCTTAATGCCTTCTGGCAAAGAAGTTACAAACATTATTTCTGCACACATTTCATTGGTGAGAAACAATCATATGGCTCCCCATAATCTCAACAGGGTGACGGAAATGTTGTTCTTGCCTGAACATCTATCCCTAAACAACAACTCTATATTATTAGTAGGAATAGTAAATCTTTAGTTGGGAGTTGGCATTTTCTACCAAATCACTCCATACTATCTTTTTAATTAGATAAAGTCTATCCCCATTCAACCATTGCAACATTTTTATTTTTTTATTTTTTTATGATGGAAATAGAGATACAATTAAGGGGGAAACATCAAATCATCAATAGTCAATGTATATATACTTAGTTATCCAGAGCTAATGCCAAATCATGAATGCCCAGCTTGGGTTTCCCCTGTTGCTGTTCCCCCAGAAGAACTCCTGCATTAAATGGGTACCTCGTGGAAGAATGACAACTGTTTCTGAGATGGTTCTGCCATATTCCCACTCTCCAGTCTCCTAGGAGTTCTTCCTACCCGCTCTTCCCTCCCCATCCCGCACCCTATGCCTCCTAGTAACTTAGGGAGCCTTCCCCCTATTGCGTTGAGAATCATACAATTTGAAGTTATTATTAGCTTAGCCGTCTAACATATTGCTTCCCCATATATTCTAGCTTCCACAGATGAGAGATACCATTTGGCCCTTACGTCTCTGAGATTGGGATACTTCACTGAGCATAATTGTTTCCATCTCCATTCATTTGATTTCAAAAGCCATAATATCGTCTTCTCGAACGCTGCAACATTTTAAAAAATCTATTATTAGTTTCTAACAAAGACTGTCAGGTATTTACAAATTTTTTAATTGATTTTTCTTTTTACCTTTCAGACTATATTATTTATTAAACTTACTTTACTTACAATATCCTTTGTATCCACTGTGGTGATAAGTAAAAAAAAAAGCTGAGTTTCATTTTGAATTTGTTATGCAGAAAATAATTTTTAAGAGAAAGGGATCCAGAACTTTTCTAACCTTTATCCTACTATGATTATTATTTGGATACTGAAAGGAATGGATTTCATGAATATTTCCTGAGAGCAATATCCTTGAAGGGTAGTGAGATTCATAGATGGTTCCCACTGTCAATACACGATAATTTTAGCATATGTATGACTGTACCATTCTGGTTTTGGTTTTGCACAAAAGATATGATGATGTCTTAACCCCTGGGACCCAAGAATGTTATTCTTATTTGGAAATAGGTCTTCATAGTAATAGTAAAATGATAATGAAGTCTTTAGGTTTGGACCTCATCCAATCTTCCTGTTGTCATTATAAGAAGAAGGAATCCAGACAAATACATAGACATGCAAAGGGCAAGATGATGTGACAACACGCAGAGAAAAAGGTCATGTGAACGTGAAGCAGAGGTTGGAGTTTATGCTGCTATCAGCCAAGAAACATCTGGGGTTAGGACAAACTGGAAGAAGCAAGAATGACACTGTAGGTTTCGGTGGGAGAATGACCCTGCTGACCTTAATTTTGGATTTCAATCTGGAAGACTGTAAAACAACAAACATATCATTCTAAGTCATATAAGTTATGGCACTTTGTTACAACAGCCCTTGGAGACTGACACATTGCCTCTGGATTTAATCACTTGCTTTTTTACTGATTTCTTCCTTTGATGCCAACATAACTTTTGAAAACATTGGTCCTTACATGGGTAGTGCTGATGTGAACACTGTTTATTGGTTAACAAACTTCCAGATGGAGATTTCTCCAGGAATAGCATGAAGATAATAACTATTATTTGAACATTATCTAAAACATGGGCCTACAAATTTTTAAAATAAAGGACTAGCGATCAGTGTTTTTGATGTTATGGGCCATGTGCTTTCTGTCCCAACTAATCAACTCTGACATTTTAAGGAAAAACCAATTGTGGACAATATGTGAATGAATGGGCATAGCTGTGTTCTAAGGAAACTTTATTAACAAAAAAGATTATGGGCTATAGTTCATCAACCCCTCATTCCACCTGAATATATTGGTAAAATTACATATGTGGTTTTTGGTCATGGCTGGGTGGAACCATCCTAAAGAGACACAGCTTATCTTATCTTCTATCCACAACTATAGATCCACACCATTTAATCACTAATTTAAGAGGAATCTAGTCACAAAGTATATGTCATTATATTTGGTCAAACTTACTTACCATGTAAGAAAAGTTTCATAGTATGCATTTCCTTTGATTGTGTGTTAGTATCCTTATTATCCATGGAGAAGAATAATTTAGAACCTTATAAAAATAACATTTTTTTAAATTTTTTATTTTTGAACAACCTTACAAGATTTTAACAAAATAATATAAAATGTGTATAAAATATGCATATATTCTGGATATTGCAATTATCCCCAGGAGTGCCCCCCCAATTACCCTCCCTTACCCCTCCTTTCCCCTTCCCATTATAACTCTAAAAAAAGGATTAGATTGTAAAGCATTACATCTTATCTGGATTTAACTCATGTTACTAGACCATCTTTCTCACTGTCCAGGGTCTAGTCCCCACCTCCACCTATGAGTGGAGACAATCGACCCTTAGATCTCTGGGTTAAGCTGATTTTACTCATCATGATCTCTTCCATAACCATCCATTTACCCTCAAAGGCTGCAAGGTCATTGT
>PVKS010046874.1:0-13090 GCA_004027875.1 Aplodontia rufa | reverse complement strand
GCATGACTAAGCTATTTGGTCACTCATTTGTACAATTGGATAAATGTGTTTGCACTGTACCCCTATTGGTTGTTGTAATGGATAAATAGAGTAGCAACTAGTCAAGTGATGAATCATGGAAGATGCAAGCAAGCAAGCATGCAAGCAGCCCTGTCCTGAAGGTAGCAGTCAGAGAAGAAGAAGCATGGAAGAAGCAAGCAGCAGCAGAGACGGCGGAGAGATCAGCAGCGGTAGAAGATGCAGGCAGAGCCTCGGCTGCAGAAATAGGGACTCTGGTATGGCAATAGAAACAAGGACTCTAAATGTGAATAGCCTTGACTCAAAGAGAGGGAAGGAGGGAAGCGCCTGGAGGCCTTTAGCCGCGGTAAACGGAGAAATAAAGTGCTTGGAGAACTTAAGACCAGTGGGTCTATTTTAATCTCAATTAAACGCCGAATGAATGCTTTGTCTGGTTCCTGCCGACCAGGACCGGACAATATAGTAAGTGAAACTTGCCTTGACCGTTCTCAACAGTCAATATTAAGTATGACAAAATTTCAGAAAGATGAAAAGAACTTACACTTTGTTTAAGGAAATGGCTGAGGCAGGGTTCGATTTTTCACTGACTTCCTTTATAACACACCTTTGGGCCACAGTGAAAAGGAGATGTCTCTTGAGAGTTGATAATAGATGTTGGAGATTAAGCAGTGTGTGTTGGGTTGCCTCACTGGTGTTAGGTAAATGTCAAAGAAAACTGGCATGGTGCTGAAGAGCTGGACACCATTTTCTCTTCCATTCTAATATAGTAGAACAATCCATCCCAATTTTCATTCTTTTTTTTTTTTTAAGAGAAAGGGAAAGTGAGAGGGAGAGAGAGAAAGAGATAATCAATTTTATTTAGGTTTTCATCTGGCTTTTGTTGCTCTGACACTTTGTTGTGTACGTGGTGCTGGAGTTCAAACCCATGTCCACACGCATGCCTGGCAAGTGCCATAACCCCCAAGCCACTGCTCCAGCCCCCAATTTTCATTCTTTTGAAGTATCAATCAGCTAATAAATGATCCTCTCAGCTTAGGAGGAGTTAACAATAATGGTTGTACCAATGAAAAATATAGGATGATTAATAAATCCAGTTAAAACCCAATCCAGTCTGTGAACTTTCTCAGAATTATGTGGACTGGATCAATCAGACCTATTCCTCAAATTGTGAGAAATATATTAATCTCTCTCAGACTCTTCCAATAAATAAAAGCTCAAAGATTACCTCTTTTTTTCAAGTTTTGTAATGATCTTAATCTTCATTTAAAAATCCTATTGATGCTTACTCCTAAAATCAATGGAAGAAGTCTGAATTTAAGGAGGATTTTAAGAAGAAATACTTATCAAAATATTTGTAGATGTAAGAGATACAGTCTGCCTCCTAAGCCTTTATGATCCAACTGGTTACTTGACATTAAAAATATCTGCAACTACAATACTGCAGACTAACCTCTGGCATGCATTTATATAAGATACCCAGTGAATGTCTCTTGGTACTTTTGCTTCAAAGGTGCCGGAGGAAATTGCTATTCAGTCAAAACACATTGGAAGCCTAGCTCAAGGGTTGAGTGTTTACCTAGTATGCATAAGACCCTGGGTTCAAGCTCTAGGACGACAGACATCAGAAGAAGCAGCAGCAGCAGCAGTTGTATAGAAGAGTGAAAGAGGAGGAGGAAGAGGAGGAGGAGAAAGAAGAAGGAGGAAGAGGAGGAGAAGGTGAAGGAGAAGGAGGAGGAGGGAAAAAGAAGAAGGAGGAGAAGGAGAGAAGGAGAAAAGAAATGCAATGTCCAGATTCTTTTTGAAAGTTAGTCAAACAATCTATCATTAATTGCTATATAACTCTATGATTAGTTTCAGGTCTGATAAGTGATTATTAACTGGAATTAATAGCTATTTTCTTTGAGAGTCCACTAATCCTTCCTAGAGTACCTCTGAAAACAAGCAAGATTTAGAATAGAGAATTAGTTGTCATTTCTGTTCACCTGTATATTTTTCTCTCATGAACAAGGTATGCATTTCACTGGTTTGAACATAAATAAAGAATAAAATAGCTATCTAGTCGTCACCAAGCAGACACAGATACTCCCTAGTGAATCTTATTAAAAAATGTGACATATGCATCCTGATGACTAAAAGTGAAGTGAATGGGATGAAGTGAAGGCTGCTGTAAAGCAGTGCACTCATCATCTTTGAGACCATACATCAAGATAATCTATTGCTGTAACAGCTGGTTGGATATGATAGAAAAGCAGACTGAAGTTGCCTACCTAGTTTAATAGGATCCTTTGTTTAAGTCAAATGTGAATTTGCATGTAATTAATTTAAATACAATTAAATGCATTCTGGACAGCTTCAAATGTATTACATATGATATGACTGTGAGATGTGACCGGACAGACATTTCCCAGAGAGAAGTAGAGAATAAACTTTAATGGGAAGCCTTTGTCACACCCAGATGAAGCTTCCTTGAGAGGTACAATAAACCATATTAATGGTTTTTCTGGATGTATTGTATTGAGTTTTGAGATCATTTCCCAAATTTGTACAATTTTACAAATTTACAATACTTGGGAGCTCACTGAGCATCTGTCCCTGGAACGAACTGTTTGGTGAGGATTAGGCATTGGTTGTATTAAACTAAATGAATCTGAAAAAATGTAGTTCTAGAGACTTTATAAAAAACACAAATGATTCCAATCTACACAGAGATATCTGAAGAAGTTTTATTTTGGAATGGAGATCAAATACAATTTCAACTGAATGGAAAGATTGATAATGACTAGTTATATATACCAATAATTCTGGAGTAATTCCTAACCTCTCCAATAAGAACTGTTAGATACTGGAAGAACAATGATATCTAATGTTTGGAATTCTGCAGTAAGGGATCTTAGAGAGTAAAGTGAAACACACATATCTTTTGGAAATTTTGATAAGCTTCAAATACAGTAGGTCATCATGAATACTATGACTTTTGTTCTTTTTTAATTAACAAAGTACATCAAATTGGAATGCTTTCCATGTTCCCTTTTTTGTTCATTTTTGACCTTTTTAATCTTAATCCTAGACCCATTTCAATAGAGTTAATTTCAATGACTGATACATACTGCAACAGTATAATGCTTATGGGGATTGCATGGACAGTGTTATATAATGAAATAATGGTATAACTGGTTTCATGAAAACCCTACATACAATGGTATCTGGAATACAGGTATGTTCACAAACAAGAAAGAATATAAAATTGACTAAAAAAGTACTGTTGTCATCACCTCAACCATTGCTAATACAAAAAATTTGCTTCTGTTGAAAAATGATATAATTTTAACTAGTGTACAATGTGAAAAAAATTAATTGATTTAATCTCTTTGTCATAAAAACTCAGCAATGAAGAGTATTAAGTTCTTTTTCTTGAAAAACTGATTTATGCACAGCTCAGGATTTTACTATATTTTGGGAACTAAAATGAAATCTTGAATTTATAATACCTAGAAAAACCAATAAACTAAATTTGGCTTGAAGAACATTACATGTTCAATTGAAAGCCTCTAGTGTATATAAAGATTCCATAATTAAGCACAATAAAGGATAAAGAATAATTCAGTGGAGAAAACGATATCAGCATACCCATGAAGGATAAAAAATAACAATTCTCATGTTTTGTTAGGAAATTTTCTGCTCCTTTTTGGAAACTGAATTCTAGTGATCACCAGAGTGGTAGTGGTCTTATGCTAATTATTTATGGCCAGAGCAAAAAAAAAAATACTCCCAGAGGAGGGAAATGAAACAAGGAGATCTAATCTTATCAATACACAGCAACATAAATCAGCCTAGCAATTATTATACATAATGATATTGGTTAGGAAAATGGTCCTTATGTGTGGTAATTTCTAAATGGAATATTTCAAAGTTTTTTTAAAATTTTTATTTTTGAACAACCATACAAGTTTTTAACAAAATAATATAAAATGTGTATATATTCTGGATATTGCAGTTACCGCCAGGAGTGCCCCCCCATTACCCTCCCTTATCCCACCCTTCCCCTTCCCACTATATCTCTAAAAAAAAGTATTAGGTTGTAAAACATTACATCTTATCTGGATTTAACACCTGATAATAGACCAACTTTCTCATTGTCCAGGGTCTGGTCCCCACCTCCACAGATGAGTGGAGACAATCGACCCTTAGATCTCTGGGTTAAGCTGATTTTACTCATCATGATCTCTTCCATAGCCATTCATTTACCTTCGAAGGCTGCAATGTCATTGTGTCTAATTGCTGTGTAATATTCCATGGTATAAATGCACCACAGTTTTTGGGTCCATTCTTCCAGTGAGGGACATCTGGGTTGTTTCCATAGCCTAGCAATAGTAAATTGTGCTGCTATGAACATCGATATTGCTGTGTCACTGTAATGTGCTGATTCTAAGTCCCCTGGAAAGATACCCAGGAGTGGAATAGCATGGTCATATGGTGGACTCATCCCTAGTTTTTTGAGGATTCTCCATACTGCTTTCCAGAGGGGCTGTACCAGTCTGCAGCTCCACCAACAGTGTGTTAGTGTGCCTATCTCTCCACAGCCCCTCCAGCATCTATTATTGTTTATTTTCTTCATCTTTGCCATTCTGACTGGTGTAAGGTAATATCTTAATGTGGTTTTCATTTGCATTTATCTGATTACTAGAGATTTAGAGCACTTTCTCATGTATTCAGATAAAGTTTTAAAGAATAAGTAAGATCAGAATCTCATCCCTAGAGCATATCCCAAAAGCTTCAGCTTAAAATGTAGATATCCACAACTAATCTTCTGTAGTTAGGTGAAGTAAAATGTTTTCTCACAACCATATTAGAACCTTGTCTAGGTAGATGAAATGACCCTTGCCTGTAATCCTGGTTACTCTGGAGGCTGAAATAGGAGGATTGTAAACAAGAGCCCAGACTGGGTAATTTAGTGAGGACCTGAAGCAAAATTAAAAAAAAAAAATTAAAAGGGCTGTAGCTGAATAATATAGAGGTCAAAACAACCCTTTTCTACTTTATTTGACTATTAGAGTGTTTATTCTGTGTATTTTAAGGTATTGGGGATAAAGCCCAGGGCCTCACACATATTGGTAGGCAATCACCCTATCACTGAGTTACATCCTCAGCCTTATTTTACATCTTTTTAAAAGTCACTTCTTTTGTGAGAATGAAGAACCTTAAAACTACATTTAACATCTCAGATCCCTTGTACTTCTCAAGAGATTAGCATTGCTTGTGTCCTGGGAATTAGTTGTAAAGCTTGAATAATAGACAAGATCATATGAGTCTAAATTGAACCTCACATTTTCTCTGTTAGCTCAACAACACTTCTTTTTTTTTTTTTAAGAGAGGACAGTGAGAGAGACAGAGAGAGAGAATCAGTTTTTATTGAGTTTTTCACATGGCTTTCATTGCTCTGACACTTAGCTGTGTTTTTGGGTGCTGGAGTTTGAATCCATGTACTTGTGCATGCTCACTGAGCCACCACTCCAGCCCCATCGTTAACACTTCTTAGATCTGCGGGTTCTTTATCTGTTCATGAAATTTTTGAGTCATTATGTGTCTCACGTTCTTCTGGTTTTGTCTTTTAGATTTTGGATTTTTACGTTTTTACATGTTATATTTTTTCTTCCCAAACCACAGTGTGGGGACAGAATTCAGTATTCTGTTTTTTCAGGTATGACTAATCTACCTTTAACAATATCCACTGATTATTTAACTTCAGTTACTTATAATATTTATTTTAGAAATTTTAGAAATGTGTTTGTTCTTTTTATTGTATCTAGTAATCTGCTGAAATTCTGAAATTTTATTTGGTCATCTAAACAGATTACTCATATTTATGTAAGGTTTCATATTTGAGAAGTTCAATATCTGCAATTTTGTGATTCTGTTTATACTGACTACATTTCTCTTGGTTTTTGGCTAAGTGTTATCCTCTTACTACTTGATTACATTTCTTGGCCTAACATTATGTGTAAAAGAAATACAACTGTTTTAAGGCTCTGGATGTGATTTTCTTTTGTTTCAATAAGGAATAAGCCAAAAGAAAGATTGCTTTAATTGAATCAAAAAAACTAAATTATTTGAATTTCTTTTGTATCATGATGAAATTAGTACTAGGATGTTAGTCCCCAGTTTCCCAATCAGAACCCTATATTGTTTTCAAGACTTCTAAATTTTGCACTTATTAAAAATTAATATTTGTCTCAGTTCAGACTCTCCTACACCCATTTGTTCTTTTGCTGTATAAGAAGTTGACTCAGGGGAAAGCTGAACAAAACCCATGCTCACTTATCTATCTAGTTGTATTTTTTTTCTTTTGATCTTAACATATTTTTATATATTAGATTCCTTTGAATCAGAGCTTTTGTGGGGAATGAGTTGTAAATTTATAAAGCATAATCAGGTTAGACTAATACATGCTAATCATTATTTTATTTGTTATACTATTATTTCAGTTTTTAATGATATTTATCAAAACTCTGGGATATGGAGAATTTATATCCCCATATTACAGATAATGAGGCTGTGGCTTAAAATTTTAAATAGCTTTCCCAATATTGTGGATTATTACAAAAAGTCAAAGAAAATATTTGTAGTATTTCTTCATGTTGAATAAGAACATAAATCTTTAAAATAATTAATTAATAAAATCAATATATGAATTGAATCTGAATAGATTTTAAGTAGGTTTTCCCAATTTCAACACTAATGTTAAAAGCTCCAGCAACAAGAAAAAAGTATTTTTAAATTAAATTACATGTTTCAAATATACCTCTCAAAATTTGAATTAAAAATTCATCTTAGCAATTTATCTTAGTAAATGCCAAATATTTAAATTCTGAGTATGTAAAATTACTTTTGATTTCCTTATCAGACATGCTTTCAGTGTAAATAATTAAAAATGGGGAACTTATCTAGGAAAATCAAAGCTTTTGAAATCTAGATCCTATTATTAGCTAAATTGGTTCATTTTCATCTCATCTCATTTTTTCCATATGTTACATATATATGTAATATATATTTATATATACACATACACAAATATATATGGGTGTATATATATATATATCTTGTTCCCTTCTATCTGACTTCATTTTTAAATTAAATTCAGAACATTGTTCTCATCATTTAAAATGTCTTATAATCTCACAATGACTGACTAGGAAGTATTTTATAAACTAATTAAATGATTAATGAGATTTGTCTGAAAGAATGTTTGTTGCTCAAAAAATAATTTAGCTAGAAGCTAATGTTGTTATGAAATAATCATGAATAATAATAAGTGTTAAGGATAAATAGACTCTTAAAATATTTTAAAATATTTAAAATTTTACAAGTAATATATTTCAGTGTAAAAGTTAAAGTTTTCATCAAAATACTAAAATGTTAACATTTCTGTAATTGCTAAAGAAGTACTTATAAACAGACTTTTGTAAGTTCAAGTAAGAAGAATCTTCAGAGCATAATTTTCAATATTCACAGAAATTAAAATTCTCTAAGAAAATATAAATTTCTACTTTTGTACCAAACATAGTTTCATGGTAGTTGTGAAGTACATAAATTTTATTTCCATTTATTACAGTTGGAAAAGACTTTCTTGTTTGGCTTAAATTATGCTTCTCCCTAAAGCTAAAGAATCTATATTGGCAGTTTGTGTGGACTGTGTCAAATGGTGTAATACTGTAGCATCATGAGGATACTACAAAATAAGAAATTTTAAAATGTAAATCCAAGAGGTAATTCATAATGTTTAAGAATTATTGAATTGTACAGTGGCCATTGATATGATATAGATTTTCAGTCCTTACTACCTAACTCCATTGTTTCCATAGTGTTTCTATGACAAAAGCAAACTCCATCCTCTCAAGTGTATGCTTCCACTTTTAGAAAATGGTTTACAATTTAATGATTTAAAGGCTTTTTCCAAGCCCCATGGGCTTGGGGCTGAAGTTCAAGGCAGAGCCATGGAAGGAGTCCAGGGTTCCCAGTCGCTGTGCTCTGCCTTCAGCATCTGTAGCATCTTCTGGCACTCTGGGTATGGGGACAATCACCTGGCTGGGCTTGGAGCTTTACCTTGGAGATTTTCATGACTCCAGCCCACTGGCAAAAGTGACCTCTGGCACCACAGGGCTACTGCTGTTGTCCTGCTATGAATTTACCAAAAAATAAACTGAACAGAGTTATGGAAAACTATTCAGAAAACCAGGAAGAGTGGTCTTTTGGTCACAGTGACACAAAAGCTGATTAAAACAACCCTGGATATGATGACATTAATTCTGATAGTTGACAGAAAGATATGATTGAAATCCTTCCTAAAACATCAAAATACAGGACGTTTTTCTTCATCCTTTTCGTCATCTGATCAAAGGAAGAAGCCAAAGTGATTGGACAAGAAAAGGGAATCAGAGATAAAAATAGGAAAACAAGAGGTCAAGCTATCTCTGTTTGCTCATGATATGATCCTGTATTTAGAAGATGCAAAACCTATATCTAGAAGAGTTCTAGACTTTATAAATGAGTTCAGCAAAGTAGCAAGATAAAATATCAGCACCCAATGCTGAAAGAATGCTCTAAAAATGCTATGTGTGTATATAAATATACAACAAAGAACTTCACCTTTATTTATAGACAGAATCAATCATAGGGTTGGAGTGGTGGCTCAGCAATTACTGTGCTTGCCTGGCATGCATGAGGACAGGGGTTTGAACCCCAGCACCATGTACACAATGAAGTGTCAGAGCAAAACAGCCACATGAAAAACTAAATAAAATTGATTCTGTCCTTCTCTATCGCTCTCATTGATCTCTCTCTTTTTTAAAAAAATCAATCAAATGTAAGTTAATAAATGAACAAAAGGAAGTCTAGTAGAGTTGAGGAAGCAGAGTCAGAGAGACAGAGGAGGACTGGAGGGAAAAGGGAATGGGAAAAATGTGAGGATCCTGAATTTAAATTGAGTTCCATGCACATATAAATTTATCAGGATGAACACAACTACTATGTATAGCTACAAAGTTTTAAAAATAAAAAATACCCCTCCAAAATAAATAAATGTTGTTTCCTGCTCAACCATTAGGTTAAATAAGTGTGAGACTAGCTGGGCCCAGTGGTGCACACCTGTAATATCAGTGGCTCTGAAAACTGAGGCAGGATGGTTCCAAGTTCAAAGACAGCTTCAGCAACTTAGTAAGGCCCTAAGCAAAATAAAAGATGAAGGGCTGGAGCAGTGAGTGGCTCAGTGGTTAGAATGCTTGCTTGTCATGCCTGAGAACCTGGGTTGTAAACCCCAGAACCACTTACACATGCAAGTATAAAGTTGATTTTCATTTTCTTTCACAATCCCTCTTTTCTTTTTTTTATTTTTGAACAACCATACAAGTTTTTAACAAAATAATATAAAATGTGTATAGATTCTGGATATTACAATTACCCCCCCCCCACTCTTTACCCTCCCTTCCCCTTCCCACAATATCTATAAAAAAGGATTATGTTGTATAGCATTACATCTTATCTAGATTTAGCACATGATAATAGACCAACTTTCTCACTGGCCAGGGTCTAGTCTCAACCTCCACAGATGAGTGGAGACAATCAAACATTAGTTCTCTGGGTTAAGCTGATTTTACTCAGCAAAATTTCTTCCATAGGCTATCCATTTACCTTCAAAGGCTGCAATATCATTGTTTCTAAATGCTATGTAAAATTCCATGGTACAAATGTACCACAGTTTTTGGATCCATTCATTCAGTGAGGGACATCTGGGTTGTTTCCATAGCCTAGCAATAGTAAATTGAGCTGCTATGAACATAGATATTGCTGTGTCACTATAATGTGCTGATTCTAAATCCCCTGGAACCCTCTTTCTTTTAAAAAAAAAATAAAAATAGGGGTTGGGGAATTAACTTAGTGGCAGAGCACTTGCCTAGCGTGTGCAAGGCCCTGAGTTTGGTCCTAAGCCCTGAAAATAAAATAAAATTAAATTAAATTTAATTTAATTTAAATAAATAAATACGTAAATAAAATGGCTGTAGCTGTAGCTCAGTGGTTAAGTGGCCCTGGGTTTAATATCTGGTACCAAAATAGCCTGATAATTGCTACCTTGTAATGAACACTTTTTTTCTGGTATTAAATAGAAATAAAATTCTTAAAACCTAATTTTCTAAATATGATAAAAATTTAACATTTTTGTATTATGTAAGTATTAAGTAGATAAAAAAACTTGTGATAAAGGAACTCTACACTGTGATTAATAAATTTGCATTCTCTTTTTTCTTTTAAGAGAGAGAGAGAAAGAGAGAACTAATTTCTATTTTTTCATCTCTTTTTCTGATTATCTTCCTTCACTTAGTTGTAAATGTGGTACTTGGGATCTAACCTAGGTCCTCGCATATGTACATACCAGGGAAGAACTCTACCACTGAACCACCTCTCCAGCCCTAAATTTACATCCTCTGGAAGAAAGCTATGCTTGACATCTTCATACCTTCGATCCTTAGTACTTATTTATATATTTATACTACATGAATTGGTAATTAAAAGTAGAGTTCATTTTTATCTCCACATTCAATTAAGGTGATGATTAAGACATTTATCTTTGTTAACGTTCTTCATAAATATAAATCATACTTAAACTAAAATTTTTTAAGTTCAGACGTTTGAATCATTTTCCTTTACTTCAATATAAAGCAAAAATGGAAATTGCCTCAGGATCAATTAATTAAACTCTAAGAGCATTTGGGAAAAAAATACATGACACTCCAAAATTATTTCAAACATTTGTAATAATCTTATTTTGAGTATTTCAGGTAAAGACCAATAAACTTAGATTGATACTAGCGAAGAATAATATGCTCTTTGCTGCACATTAGGAATTCTCTAGCCACATAACCTGATAGGAACAAAATTACAAGCATTTTCCTTCTTTTTAATTTTGTTAGTATTTTGTTGTTGTTTTTTTTCCTGATGTAATATTTCAACAGGAGATGTTGCTGAACAAGCGTTCCCGGGTGGGGGCGGGGCAAACCAAATCAGCTGGTTTGCCCCCAGGGAGCCGACCAGGAGGATGAGGGTCTGAAGCCGAAATCCCGAATCCCCCTCTCTGGGATCCCTTCCCTCTCAGCCAGGGAAACAAATCAAATAAACTCAGTGGATGGCAGCTCAGAATCCATTTATTTTCAAGGCAAATGGATTTTTATACGGAGGGGAGACAGCTAAGGAACCAGTGGTGAAGCGGCAGACTGGCTTATCCCAGCCAATAAGGGACCGCTGTGATCGTGTTGTCAGCTATCACCAACCAGAAGGTACAGAAGGAAAGAGGAAGCAGCCCTCAGGCCCAGGCAGGTGCTCTTTTTTGCTCAGAGTACACGAAGCATGAAATAGGAGGAGAGGAAGATGAGTCATGGCGTCGAGCACAGCGTTTGTCTTTTGCACGGTGAACAACAATTCCCCTTTTTGTTTCATTTTAGGGCCAATAAAGCAGCTGGAGACCAGGGTGGGGCTCCTGTCTTAGGTCGTCCCCTTGCCTTTTAGAGGAACTGCTTCCCTTTTTTGCTTTATTAGTTGAGACTTAAGGGTGTTGTTATGTCTCTCTGTTATGGTTTGTCCCTTAGGATTGTGCAGAATTCCCATGATGTGGGTAATGTTCCATTGTTGGAAGAAGTTAGCTAGGGATTGACTAATAAAGCAAGGACTGTTTTCAGTTTTTATTTGGTCTGGTAGACCCAGGGTAACAAAACATTGAATAAAATGACTGATGGCATGCTTGGCCTATTCACCGATATGTACAGAAGCCCAGCAAACGTAGGAGAAGGTATCCACAGACATGAAGATGAGTTTAAGGTTCTGAAAGGGGGAATAATGGGTAACATCTGTCTGCCAGAGATTATTGTGTCTTAGGCCCCTGGGGTTAACTCCAGGCCCCTGAAGGGGGGGAAACATGTAGGAAAGTGATGCAGGACTTGCAAGTTTTGACAATCTTCTTAGGACTTTTATTAGGACCTGGGGGAACCGATGGTTAAGGCCTCTCCAAATAGCAAGAGTAAGGTGATGGAAAGAGGCAGCTTCTGAGAGCGTGTAACACTCAGGAGGATTGGAAGGGAGAGCGTTACCATAGGTCAGAAATCCGGGCAAGCTCTGATGACCCCGCAAGTGTTAAACATATATGGGATTAATACTTTTATTTAGAATTATAAAATAAAAGAATTTTTATTAAGAAGATAGCGAGGACGGATCATAAGAGGAGTGATGGAGATGTCATCCATCTTCATGTGGGCATGAACAAGGTTAGGGAGGAGGTTGACTACATACAATCAGAAAACAAGTTAAAGGTTGTGTGAACCTTATTCAGAGAAAGGATAACTGCATATAGCTCCTTAAACTGGGATGAACCGTGGACCTCATGGGTAAGAGATAGATCGTGTTGATCTGGGCAAGGTTTTGAAGAGAAAAGCACCATTGATGAGACTCGTGGGCATTTTGTCAGTGAAGACAATTGGGGCCAGAAGGTTGGGACGAGACAGGAATAGACGAAGGGGGTGCCAATCCAATCCCCAGAAGAAATTCATCCTCTTATAGGGGTCGTAATGAGAGTCAACTTTCCCAATAAATCCTTTCATGGGCAGGGCCACCCTGGTGTGGTTCCACTGGAGCCATAAAAAATCATTAAGCCTAAAAGGGATGATCAGCATATGTGGATCTGTCACAGAAAATGAGTTGAAAGATCCCTGCCCTTAATGATACAATCAGACAGTTGGTCGTTTGAGGAGTAGATGAGGGGGGCTCCACCCACCAAAGGTGGATCCAATGAATAGGCCTTCCCCCTGAGCTAAGAGAGCAGTGAGGAGGGTTTTACATGGGAAAACATATAAAAATAGAGGAAGGTTAGGGTCAAATCTCTTCAGAGAAGAGTTATTAAAGGCTTGTTGGACCTTGGAAATTACCTCCCGGTGTGTAGGGGTTAGTTGGACAGAGGACTGTAGGTTAAGGTCTTTTAAAAAGGTCGAAGAGGGGTGTAAGTTCAGCTGTAGAGTTGGGGAGCCGGGGTCTCTTC
>PVKS010046873.1:0-13104 GCA_004027875.1 Aplodontia rufa | reverse complement strand
GAAGAAGAAGAAGAAGAAGAAGAAGAAGAAGAAGAAGAAGAAGAAGAAGAAAAGAAGCATCAGCAGAGACGGTGGAGAGATCAGCAGCGGTAGAAGATGCAGGTAGTAAGAGCCTCGGCTGCAGAAATAGGGACTCTAGTACAGCAATAGAAACAAGGACTCTAAATGTTAAGAGCCTTGACTCAAAAAGAGGGAAGGCGGGAAGCACTTGGAGGCCTTTAGCCACGGTAAAGGGAGAAATAAAGTGCTTGGAGAACTTAAGACCAGTGGGTCTATTTCATCCCCAGTCAAACGCCAAATGAGAGCCGTCTGGTTCCTGCCGGCCGGGACCGGACAAATATACCACAGTGGATCTCACCTTTATGTATATTCATATGGTGCTCTTTTAAAAAATGATAAAAATTGTATGTATACAATTAAACACACACGTATAAATGCACTGAAACATGTATAAAAGTGTGGTAGTATACAAGGTCATTCTGAGGATTAAATGGTAATACATGTGGGAAGCTCAGTGAAATATCTGGCAGATAGAACACACCCAACACCTCATTGATGAGCACTGAGTGCACCCAGTGTTCTAACTCTGGCTACCTCTGAGTGGTGTAATGGGTGATGATATTTCTTCGGTGGTGACTCAGTGTTTTTATCATTTTTTTTCTGTAATTAGCCTCCACTGAGAAGTGGAGTTGCATAATATGATTAGAAGAAAGCAAGCTGGGGTTTTGTGGACATAGCTCACGGTTAATCCTGTGCTTTACAGGCACGTGACCCTGGGTTCAATCTCCTGTTCCCAAAAGCAAGAAAGAAGGAACAAAGAAATTTGGAAATGGCTGGCCAGGATTTGCATGTGTACAACTGAACTGCCTCAATCTAGCTACTGAGCTGACGGAGGTAGAGGACAATGGGTAAGTTCCATTCTCTGCCCATTTCCCCTGTGTAACTAGGGATATACAAGCAGCTAGCACACAGGGACAGGGATGTGGTGAGGGTTAGACTAGTTAACAGCACAAAGTGCTAACCCTGAGCCTGCCCCGTAGGAGGGGCTCACCTAGGGATCTGGATGCTCTTTTGGGTGCAGTGCATGTGCAATTGGAATTATTTTAAGTCAGAGCCTGGCCCTGTGACCTGTGAGGTGGCATCACAGGAGGACACAGAGGGAGACAGGAGTGCTCTAGGGTCATGGGGTGGGGTTCATATCCAAAGACAGGAATGGAATCATGTAGCCTGCGATTATTTATGAGTAGGGGCTCTCCTGGCCTGTGCCAAGAGGAGAGAAAAATAGGGTTTCCACGTCAAAGTTAAGAGGACCAGAGTAAGATGTATGTGGTGGGCTTGCCTATAATCCCAGTTACTTGGAGACTAAGGCAGGAGGATAGCAAGTTCAAGGCCATTCTCTGCAACTCTGGGAGATGCTCTGGCAAATTAAAAAGAGGACTGAGGGTGTATTTAAGTGACCAATCAGCCCTGGATTTCATTATCATTATTGTAAGAGATAGAAAGAGAGAGAGAGAAGGACCAGGGACGTTCATGTCTTCATATGTTAAAGTTATGAAGATTTAAATATTGAGCCTTCTGGAAAGGTATTTTGTGAGCCAAAATACTATAAATACATTAATAATTTAGTTTCTTTTGTTGGAAGCATCAGCGGATGTGATGCCTCCCTGTCCCCAGCTGCAAGCGATGCCTCCACAGAGACAGTGCTCAGGACCCTTGCTCTGTGCTCCAGATAGTGCCCTGTCCTTGCCTTCCATGGCAGGGTCTGTGTTTATCCTGAGTCCCTGGGAGTCCAAGGGCAGAGCTGATCCAGAGCCCAGGACAGAGGATTCCCCCCCTGACAGTGCTCACTCACCTGTGAGTCCCAGCAGGAGGGTCAGCAGCAGGACAGGACAAGGATGCTGGGGCCCTGAGGCAGGGACAGACATGGTGGAGCCCTAAGGAGCCTGCTCTGTCCCTGTCTGTGCTGGGGAATCCCAGGTTCTGCTCTATGGAGGGACCAGACGCCCGCCTCCCTTGTAGCAAGAGGAAGTGGCTGGGCTAGAGTGTGGAGCAACGTCCTTCAAGATTGTGCAGTAGAAACCAGCAGCACAGGCAGCAAGAGGGTGGAGAGTTTCTCCTGGTGCATCTTCAGAAGGAAGTGGACAGGCCATCAGGACAACGCTTCCCTCTCTCTGGGCTGCGCTGGCTCCACCAGGCTCCCCATGCTGTCCTGGGGCCTTAGGGATTGTCCACTTGGATGTCCCAGGACAAGAAGCATTCTCCCCAGACTCCTGAGCCTGAGACCCTAGCTGTGGCTGACCTATGGCCTTGCTCTGCCCCAGCCTCCCTAAGACCTCCTCAGAGAGAGGAAGGAGGAGGGTTCCTGAGACCACCTCAGTGCGGGAGAGCAGCTGAGTCATTTCCTGAAATCAGCTCCCACTGCAACCATTTTCAAATGATTTAAATTACTTTTAGAGCATTTTAGTTAAACATAAGAGTTGAATTCAATCTGACAAAATCATACAAGCTTGGAATTCAGGTTCAGGACAGGATTCCCCATTTCCCTGCCATCCTCCTTCCGGTTCTATTTCCTTGAGTCCAGTAAACTTCCATTTGTGTACTTATTCATTCATTCATTTATTTATTTATTTTCATTGATTCTTTTTATTTATACATCAGATGAAATGCCCTGTGGTACATTTGTATGCACATAACATAGTTTTTGGAGAATTCATCTTGCATTTCGCTTCTTTTCCATCCTTCTACATTGCCTCTGCGTCTCCTTCTTCTATACTACTGAACATTCATATATCTTTTTCCCTTCATTTTTAACTGATGCAGTATAGCTGTACATTTTGATGGGATTTGTTTTTACGTAAAAACATGCACACGATAGAACAATATAATTTGCCCAATATCACACCCCAGCATTTCCACCCTCCCTCTTTTCCACAGCTGGTCCCTTTCCTCTACAGATTGCCCTTTGATATTTAAAAGATTCACCCCCACCTTTGTTTTCCTCCTTCCTCTCTAGCTTCTGCATATAAAAGAATACATAGGACCCTTAACCTTCTGAGTTTGACTTTTTTTCACTTAATACAGTGGTATCTAGTTCCATCCGTTTTCTTGCAAATGCCATAATTTCATGTTTCTTTATGGCTGTATAAAACTCCATTGTGTGTATAAACCATATTTTCTGTATACATTCATCCATTGATGGACACTTCTGCTGGTTCCATAGTTCAACTATTGTGAATTTTGCTGCTATAAACATGGGAAAGCATGTATCGCTGTCGTAAGATGACTTTAATTCTTTAGAGTAAATACCAAGAACAGATATATTTGGGTCACATGGTATTTTCATGCCTAGTCTTTTGAGAAATCTCCATACTGATTTCCATTGTGATTGTACTAGTTTACAGCCCCACGAACCATGTAGAAGTGTTCCTTTAATCCACATTCCCTCCAGCACTGAACATTATTCGTATTTTTGATGACTACCATTTCAACTGGTGTGAAATGAAATCCAAGTACTTTTTTGATTTATTTCCCTAATTGCTAAAGATGTTGAATATTTTTTTCACATATTTATTGGCCATTTGTGTTTCTTCTTTTGATAAGTATCTCTTTAATTCATTTTCCCATTCATTATTTGGGTTATTTGATTTTTTTGGTATAAAGGTTTTCAGGGAGTTGTTTATGTATTCTAGATATTGATCCTCTGTCAAAAGAGGAGGTAGCAAAGATTTCCTCATTCAGTAGGTTCTCTCTTTAACTTCTTAATTGTTCTCCTTTTTGGGCAGAAGATTTTTCATTTGATGCTGTCCCATTTATTAACTCTTGGCATTATTTCCTGAGCTTTGGGGTTCCTCTTGAAAAACTCATTGCCTGTGCCTAAATGCTGGAGTGATGTCCCCATGCTTTCTCAGAGTTGCATAGTTTCCGGTTTAATTCTGAGGACTTTGATCCCTTTTGAGTTTGTTTTTGTGCAGGGTGAGTGATAAAGGTCTAGCTTCATGCTTCAACATAACCATTTGTCTAGCACCATTTGTTAAAAAGGCTATCTTTTCTCCAGTGTGTGTTTTTGGGAACTTTAGCAAGGATCAGATGACTGTTTCTGTGTGGGTTGGTCTCTGCGTCTTCTATTCTGTACCATTGGTCTATGTGTCTGTTTTTGTTCCAGTGCCATGAAGCTTTTGTTACTATAGCTCTGTAGTATGATTTGAAGTCATACTACAAGTGATGGCTCCAGCATTACTTTTTAGCTTAAAATTACTTTGGGTATTCTGGGTCTTTTATTCTTCCAAATGAATTTTATCACTATTTTTTCTAGTTCTGCGAAGAGTGTCATTGGTATTTTAATGGGGATTGCATTGAATATGTATACTGCTTTTGATAGTATGGCCATTTTAATGATACTAATTCTGCTTATTCATGAACATTATGAGGCCTTTTTCAATTTATTTCTTCAGTGTTTTGTTGTTTTCATTGTAAGGGTCTTTCACCTCCTTGGTTAGATTTATTCCTAGGTATTTTTATTTTTAGGTGATTGCGAATGGAATAATTTTCCTTCTTTCTTTCTCAGAAGTTTTTTTTTTTTTTGTAGGTATGTAGGACCTATGGTTTTTAGCATGTTGATTTTGTAATGTGCTACTTTGCCAAATATGATTATTAGCTCTAGCAGTTTTTGGAAGAGTTTTTTTTTTTCCAGTCTTTTAGGCATAGGATCATATGTGCAAACAGTGATAATACAACTTCACCATTTCCTGTTTTTTCCCCTTTTACTTCATTCCCTAGCCTAATTGCTTTGGCTGGAATTTCTAGCACAATATTAAGTAAGAGTTGTGAGTGTGGGCATCCTTCTTTTGTCCCAGTTTGAAAGGAAATTCTTCCAGTTTTGCCCCATTTACTAGGAGGTTGGCTTTGGGTTTCTCAAAGTAGCCCTTACAATGTTGAGGTAGGTTCCTTCTATCCCTTATTTCTTTGGTGTCTTTCTCATGAATGGGTGCTGAATTTTTTCCAAGATCTTCTCTGCATCTATTGAGATTACTAAGTGACTTTGTCCTTAATTCTGTTAATGTGACAAATCACATTAATTGATTTGCATATATTAAATCATTCTTTCATCTCTGGAATAAAAGCAACTTGGCCATGGTATGCAATCTTTTTAATATGTTGTTGAACATGAATTGCTAATATTTCATGAAGTATTTTTGTATCTACGTTCATCAGGGATATTGGTCTGTAGTTTTCCTTCCTTGGTGTTTTCTTATCTGGTTTGATATCCTATCTTTCCCTCCTTCTTCCCTTTCTTTCACTCTCACTTCCACATATGAGAGAAAATATTCAACCTTTGACTTTCTGAGTCTGGCTTATTTTACTTAGCACGATGCTGTACATTTCCATCCATTTTCAAGCAAATGCCCTAATTTCATTCTACTTTATGGCTGAGTAGAACTCCATGGTGTTCTTAAACCATTCATCTGTTGACAGGCATCTGGGTTGATTCCATAATTTAGCTGCTGTGAATTGTGCTGTTATAAACATTGAGGTTGCTGTATCACTAAAATAGAAATTTTGGAAAAATACCAAGGAATGGAGTAGCTGGGTCATATGGTGGTTCCATTCGTACTTTTTTTGAGACATCTCCACACTGCTTTCCAGAGTGGTTGTACTAGTCTGCAATCCCAAGAACAATTTAACGCTGTACCTTTCCCCCACATCTTTGCTAAAATTTATTGTTCATGTTCTTGATAATTGTCATTCTGACTGGAGTGAGATGAAATGCTTATGTAGTTTTAACTTGCATTTCCCTGATTACTAGAGGTATTGAATATTTTTTCACATATTTTCTGGCCATTGGTGTTTCTTCTTTTGAGAAGTTTCTGTTTAGTTTTTTTCCCCCATTTTTTGATTGGTCTATATTTTTTCTTGCTGTGAAGGTTTTTGAGTTCTTTATATAGTTTGGATATTAATTCCCTGTCAGAGGAGTACTTGGCAAAATAGTTCTCACAGTCTGTAAACTTTCTCTTCATTTTCTTGATTATTTCCTTTGCTGTGCAGAAGCTTTTCAGTTTGATGGTGTCCCACTTCTTAACTTCTAGGTTTTATTTCTTGTACTTTGGGGGTCTTGTTAAGGAAGTTGGTGTCAGCATCTATATGATGGAGTGTGGACTCTATGTTTTCTTCTTGCATATGTTTCTGATGTCATTCCTAACTCTTTGATCCATTTCAATTTGACTTTTGTTGAATGGATCTGGTTTCAATTTTCTACACATAGTGTTCCCAGTACCATTTGTTAAAGTGGCTGTCTTTTTTCCCATAGCACATTTCTGGCATCTTTGTCAAATATTAGATGGCTATAAGTATGTAGATTTGTCTCTGTGTCTTAAAATCTGTTCCATTGGTCTTCATGTGTATTTTGATGCTAATACCATGCTGTTTTTGTTCTAGAACTCTGTAGTATAATTTCAGATCACATATTGTAATGCCTCCTGAATTGCTTTTCTTGCTTTTCTTGGCTATTCTGGGTCTCTTATTCATCCAAATGAATGTAAAAATTGCTTTTTTTTCTAATTTAGTGAAGATTGTCTTTGGTATTCTAATAAGGATTGCATTGAATTTGTATGTTGTTTTTGGAAGTATGGTCATTTTGACAATATTATTCTGTCTACCCAAAACATGGGAGGTCTTTCCATCTTGTAAGGTGTTCTTCAGTTTCTTTCTTCAGTGTTCTATATGGTAGAGGTGTTTAACTTTTGGTAGATTAATATCCACATATATACATTATGATGAATGGGATGGATTTCCTGATCTCTTCCTCGTTTATATCTCTGTTGGAGAATAGGAAAGCTATTGATTTATGGGTGTTTGTTCTGTATCGTGCTAATTTGCTGAAGTGATTACAAGCTCTACAAGTCTTCTGGTGAAGTATTTTTTGTCCTCTAGATATAGAATATTGTCGTCTACAAACAATTTGACTTCTTCTTTTCCTATTTATACCTCTTTAATTTTCTTCTCTTGCTAGCTTGCTCTGACTAATGTTTTGAGAACCATATTGAATAGGAGTGGTGAGAGTGGACAATCTTGACTTGTTCCTAATTCTAGAGGAAGCATTTTAATTGTTCTCCATTCAGTATGATATTGCCTTTGGGTTTATGATGTTGAGGTATGTTTCTTTCATCTCTAAGTTCTCTAGTGTTTTTAACATGAATGGATGCTGAATTTTATCAAAGGCCTTGTCCTCATCTATTGAGATGATCCTGTTATTCTTGTCCTTATTCCCTTACGTGGTGAATTTCATTTATTGATTTGCCCATGTCTAACTAATGTTGCTTCCCTGGGATGAATCACTCTTGATCATGGTGCACTATCTTCCTGAGGTGTTTTTGAATGTAGTTTACCAGTATGTCATTAATAATTTTTAAAATTTTTATTAAAAAGTTGTTATTGTACAATCCTAAATGAACATGAAGGAACAACATGATATGCGTTTGTTTTTATTTTATTTTTTTTACGTTTGTTTTTAAATTAGAATTATCCCCTCATCACCCACACCCTAGTGTCTTGATTCTTTTCTTCTATATTTTGCCCCTACAAGTGATATAAATGTTAAGACTGTGAATTTTCAAGAATTAAATGACTGCATACTCATTATTTGGATTCTCATGGGGGTAAAGAGTGTGCTACATTGTTGATTGTCTCCATCCCTCTCCCTTCAACTCTGCCTATCCCCCCAAACATATCTATGGTTCCTCTAGATTATGTGCTTCTATGCCTTTGCTAGGTCTAATACATGAGTTTGACAATCTTTCATCCAAGCCTGAGTTTTACTCTAGCCTCCATAAATGAGGGAAAACATTTGACCTTTGGGTCTCTGGGTTTTTCTAGCTTCACTCAGCTGCTTTCTTCCATTCCCAGCCATTTACCATCAAAGGCCGCAATATCATTGTTTCTAATACCTGGGTAGAACTCCATTGTATGGATAAACCAGAGATTTTGGATCCATTCATCCAGTGAGGGGGATCTGAGTTGGTTCCATAATTTAACTATTATAAATTGAGCTGCTATAAACATTGATTTTGCTGTGTCACTGTAATGTGCTGATTCTAACTCCTCTGAGAAAATACCCAGAAGAGGGATAGCCGCATCGTATGGTGAATCCATCCTTAATTTTTTGAGGCGTCTCCACGCTGCTTTCCAGAGTGGCCATAACTGTCTGCAGTTCCACCAACAGTGTGCTACTGTTCCTATTTCCTCACAACCACTCTAGCATCTGTTATTGTTTATATTCTTCATTTTTGCCAGTCTGACTGGAGTGAGGCGAAATCTTAAGGTAGTTTTTTTTTATTTGCATTTCTCTGATTACCAGTGATTTAGAACACCTTCTCATGTATTCATTGGCTTGCTCAATTTCCTCTGTTGAGAAGTTTATGTTTAGCTCTCTGGCCCATATTTTCATTGGATTGATTGTGTTTTTTTTTAATTAAGTTTTTTTGGGTCTTTGTAAATTTGGGATATTCATCTCCTGTTGGAGGAATCACAGGCCATGATTATCTCCCATTCTGTAGGTTGTCTCTTGACAATTTGGACCAATTCCTTGGCAGAGCGAAAGCTTTTTAGTTTAATGGCATTCCATTCATTGATTTTTTACTTTAATTAACTCACTATGGGAGTCTTATTGAGGAAGTTGTTGCCTACTTCCATATGCTGGAAAGTTCATCCTAATTTTTCTTTCAGCAGTTGTATGGTAGCCAGGTAATTTCTAGTTCCTTGATCCATTTTGATTTGATTTTTGTGCAAAAAATTTTTGAGAGATAAGGATTTAATTTCAACCTCCTGTATGTGGCTGTCCAGTTTGTCCAGCACCTTTTGTTGAACAGGCTGTCATTCCTCCATGTTATATTTTGACCCCCTTTGTCAAGGATCAGATGTTTAAAGATTTGTTGGTTTGTCTCAGAGTCTTCTATTGTATTCTATTGGTCTTCATTGCTATTTTGATACCATTACCATGCTGTTTTTGTTACTACAATTCTATAATAGAGTTTTAGATCTGCTATTGCAAATCCACCTGTTTCATCTTTCTTCTTAGTAATGTTTAGGCTATTCTGGGTTTCTTATTGTTCCAAATGAATTTAGAATTACATTTTCTATATCTGTAAAGAATGACATTAGTATCTTAATGTGGATTGCATTGAATCTCTCTATATATAACTTTTGCCAAATTGGCCATTTTAACTATATTAATTCTGCTTAAACAACTCCATGAATGAAATAGTTTTTGCCTTTATGTTCATCAAGGATATTGGCCTGCAGTTTTCTTCCTTGCTGTGTCTTTCTGGTATTGATATCGGGGTTGTACTGGCTTGCTAGGATGTGTTTGGGAATGTTCCCTCCCTTTCAATATCATGGAATAATTAGAGAAAGATTGGTGTTAGTTCTAGTTTAAAGGTCTGATAGGTCTCAATTGAGAGTCTATCTGATCCTAGACTCATGTTTTTGGAAAGGTTTTAGCTGCTATTTGAATTTCATTCCATGACTTTGGTATAACCCCCCTTTTTTATCAAGGTGCCTCTCCGAACTTTTCTTCCCGGCTCTAACCTTCCGGGCTCTAATTTTCCCACAGGCACAAACATACACCCAATGTCCTACTTTCGCCACTGTCCTCGGGGCGGCAAACCAATCAGCATCTGCCCTCTGCTCTTAACTACCCCAACCCCCATGAAAATCCCCTATAAATGCTCTTGTACACCTGCAATAAGGGGGAACCCATCTCCGATGATTGGTTTTGGTCTCGGTGCACCAGTTTAATCCTTTCATTGGTGCCGTGACTCGGATGGGGGATAACCTCAACCACTTGAGGACCCCCTCTGCTCACCCGACCAAAACCTCTCTTCCTCGTCCACCTTCTCGAGCGCTTGCTACCCACAACCAATACCGATTACCTCCTAGGTGAGTCATTCCCCAAGAGGTTACCACCCTCAGCCTGAACAACTCCTAGCCCTCAGAGGTTACCGCCATCAGCCTGATCACAGTGGGAAACTATATCCCACCTAGGCCTTTGTGGCCACAAATGACTCCTAAAAACCTAGGCCTTCGTGGCCATGAACAACTAGAAACCTCATCCACTGTTTAACTCATTAGCTAATGGGACGAAGGTGAAGAACAGATCCCCTCTCCTCCTTCATTCCCTGTCCTCCGAGTTTACTCCTTTACTCCCTCTCCTCCGAGTTCGTCCCGAAAAGCCTGGCATCAGGTACTCCACAACCTCCGGGCACTTGCCCGGCAGAAGGATACTCGGGTGACGACCTGATTATCATTTCTGCCTCCATCTCCACTGAGCCTTGCAGACGGTTTACCCTTTGGGGACGCCCAAACTGGTCCTCCATTCGTTCCATTCTGGTCCGGAGTCACTGTTCCGCCTCGGAGTTACTGTTCCTTCTCCTCCTTCCTTTCCTTGATTATGGGGACCTCTTCTTCCCTCCCAAACGACTCCCCTTTAAAATGTTTACTTTCTAATTTGAATCACCTTTCTCTCACACCAGACATAAAACCAAAAGCTCTCATCAAATTTTGTACCCAAGATTGGCCCAATTACCTGCTAGACAATCACAATCGATGGCCCACCGAGGGATCCTTAGATCCACAAATTCTCCAAGATTTTTTCAATTACTGCAAGCGCTTAAAAAAGTGGAAGGAGATCCCCAGGCTTTTTCTCTCCTTCGCTCTCACCCCAAACTATGCGCCACTTGCAGCCCCCACCAGGTCCTCCTTGCCTGCAAACCTAAACCTGCTGACGGGGCCTTGGGTCCCTCTTCCCTGGACCCACATTACCCTCATCCTCTCCTACTGTCAGGGTAGGAGGGAAAACCATACTCCCACGGAAACCTCCCCTCACCTGTTCCGTACATGGATTCCCTTTTTCTCATTCCTTCCTGGCAATGCCCCAATGTCCAGTACCACTTCTTGGCAGAGATATCCTTTCAATCTTCAAGGCCACTATCTCTATACAACCTCCATCCTCTCCCACCCCTCACTTCTTGATGGCCCTCCTGATGGAGGACCTTACAATCCCCTCCCCACACAGCCCAAGCCTCTTTAACCAGCCTACAACCCATCATACAGGACCTCCTAAAAAAAGGGATGTATCCGACCCACTCACTCTCCCTTTAACACCCCCGTATTGGCTGTAAAGAAACCCAACTGCACCTACTGGTTAGTACAGGATCTCTGCCTCATAAAATTCATAGGCACATCCATCACGAATTCCAGGCTCATTTCTCATTTGCTTGAAGCCTCCAGACTACCCTCCAAACTTGGAATCATCCACTGCAAGGCTTTTCAAACTGATTCCTCCCCCATTACTGTCTGGAACTCCAAGGCCAACCGTGCTGCGCGAGCAACTGCTCTCCAGACACTTGCTCCCTCCTCCTTCTCCTCCATTACCATAGGAAATCCAAGGTGAACTATGCTGTGCCAGCAGATCCCCCCCACCAATGCTTGTGCTCACATCCCCCCGAGGGATCACATGAACACCCTTTCTACTTCCTCCACTCCTTATTTCACTCCAGTCCCCAAAGCCTTGAGGTCTTCTTCCCATTCCTTTTTTCCTCTCTTTACAGAAGATGACTCTTTTGTGATGCATTTCTGTGACCTGCCACATTTGCCAATGAACAAATTCCAATATACCTCTACGTCCTAAACCCTTTCCTTCACACCAAGCTCGCAGGCACACCCCCAATGCGGACTGGCAGCTTAAACTCCACCTCTCCCATATCTCCTTTCATGAGCCTATATCCGAAGATGACCAAAACACAGACTAAGAAGGCCTTTACCCCCCACCTCCTACTCCTTTTCCCTTTTATCGCTGCCTCCTGTCCTTAATACTGCTGACTGCCCTCTAGCGGGCTGCTCAAATACCATCTATCTTTCTCTCCCTGCTGCACCAGAACTGTTCCAACACACCACATGCCCCTATATCTGCTTCTTGTATGACCAAACAAAAGATTACTGCACATGGTGGGCAGACACTTACGGAGGGTGTCTCTATTGGTCCTGTAAGATCCATGATGCATACTTAGGGCAATTAAACCAAGGCATGTTTCAATATGGGCAGTACCAATGCCTACAACATCACAATCAAAAACCCCTGAGACCCTAGCTAGGCCTCCGGCATCTCAGCATCCTTTTACTGTAATGGATACGCTTCCACCCCCTATGGATTTCTCCACATTTCTCATGAATACATCTCTATAGACACACAGATCTCTCAAATGTCCACTGACATCCAGCACTAAGAGCAGGTCATAATGCAGACACTCCAGAATTCATCTTCCCCCTCTAGCTCCTTTTACTCCTGGCTCCGTATATTGTCAGACACTATAACCTTCCTTAATCACACTTTCTCAGCTGCCAGTCCAGCTGATTGTTTCCTTTGCGCATCTCTAACCAGGCCTTTACTAGCTGCAGTGCCCATCAGGGCTTCTAACTACACCTTTGGTTCCAAGGGACAAACTCCAGCCCCTCATAAACTAAATTTTAAAAAATTGGAAACCCATAGAGGTTCTTTTTATAAATCAGTCTTGGAGCACTGGTACTGTTTCTCTGGGCAATTTCATTTTGTATTTTTCAACTGCTTTGACTTAAATAATTTCACATTAAGGTAATTAAAAACATTAAAAGTTTCATCAGGATTGTATCAGAATGCAGATTTAACAAAGGACCAACAAGTAGGAAAAATCTAAAAGGTTATAGGCATGGACATTTAAATGTTCCTGGGTATGAAGAAATATAATGTCTAAGTAAGTTGCAGAAGGTTTGTGGAAGGTAAATTTCAGAAGCTTGTGTGTTACATTAAATTGAATAACTTTATGAAAGTTTACAGGCAGGGTAACTGTATCTGACATAAAAGGGTCACTGCCATTTAAAAGCCTGGCTTATCTGTCTGCTTTGACTGTTTTCCTGATCATTAACACTGTTTCCTAAATGTATATTCAGATAGACTCCAGAAACAATACATGAGAACTTTATAAAATGCTTTTAAGAGGCAAAGACATGCCATCACCTACAGGACAGCACTGTTACTGATCCTAATTAAGCAAAAAGGGTAACTATAAAGCTGTAACA
>PVKS010046872.1:0-13114 GCA_004027875.1 Aplodontia rufa | reverse complement strand
TACGTGGTGCTGGGGTTTGAACCCGTGTACTCACGCATGCCAGGCAAGTGTCATAACCACTGGGCCACTGCTCCAGCCCCTTTCCGCAATCTTTGAAGTTAGTGAAATCTTTGAACTTCGTATAACTATTTGTTCACTTGATTTTAATATTTAATTATCCACCCTATCCCATGGGGATATTGAGTGGGCTAAACATTCAATATCAAGGGGAAATACTGAGAACAGACAGACCCCTGTTTCCCAACCTTAGACAGGCTTGATGTGACACCCACCGCAGGTGTGTTCATTCCCATTCTCATTCCCAACTCTTCTCATAGGTCCTCCTCTTACCAGCTAGGAAGCCTGGTAACAAAAATCATGATCTTCCATTTGACAAATTACGCTATGTGCTTGTGTACACATATAGCACAGTGAATTTAACCTTTATGTATTTCTATAAAACACCAATTTAAAGTAAATAAAGAGAAGGAATACCAGGAGATAGAGGAAGGAGAATAGAGTGGAGGAGTGTAGGGAGAGAGGTGCATTGGGGATTGAAGTGGTGCAATTTAAAATCCATACACATGCCTCACATGGTGGTGAATGCCTGTAATCCCAGTGGTTTAGGAGGCTGAAGCAGGAGGATCGCAAGTTTGAGGCTAGCTTCAGCAACTTAGCAAGGCCCTTCGCAGCTTAGTGAGACTCTGTTTTAAAATAAAATAAAATTTAAAAGATTCTGTGCCAGTCTGCAGTTCCACCAGAGGTGTGCTAGTGTGCCTATTTCTCCACAACCCCTCCAGCATCTATTATTGTTTATTTTCTTCATTTTTGCCAATCTGACCGGTGTGAGGTGATATCTTAACGCAGTTTTCATTTGCATTTCTCTGATTACTAGTGATTAAGAGAACTTTCTCATATATTCATTGGCTTGATAAATGTCCTCAATTTACAATAGCTAAATTATGGAAACAACCCGGATGCCCCTCTCTGGATGAATGGATCCAAAAACTGTGGTATGTATATACCATGGAGTTCTACTCAGCAATTAGAAACAACGATATTGCAGCCTTTGAAGGTAAATGGATGGCTATGGAAGAAATTATGCTGAGTGAAATCAGCATAACCCAGAGATCCAAGGGTCGAATATCTTCACTAGGCTGGAGCTAGACCCTGGCCATTGAGAAAGGAGGTCAATTCTCATGTTTTAAATCTGGATAATGTGTAATGTCATACAACCTAAGGTATTTGTAGAGATGTATTGGGAAGAGAGGGAGGGATAAGGGTGGTAATTGCATGGAGCTTTTGGGGGTAAATCTAATTTTCAAAAAAATATATATATATAATATTATTTTATTAGAAGCTTGTTTGATTGTTCAACAAATAAATTTCTGAATACAAAAGAAAAGATTCTATGCATGTAGATGGTGTCCAAATGAACCCAACATTAGGAATCACCACAATGCATTAATGAAAGGATTAAAAGAATCCTGATCTTCTTCGTTACTGTTGGTGAGAGATGACCACGCAGAACAGCACTGGTCCATGGGACTTCAGCAGAATCTTACTGAGCAGCGATCTTGAAAAAGCATTTATTTTCTTGAAGAAGAGAAGCAGACTTGGCCATGCATCCTTGACAGTGAGATCTCCTTCACGACTGTGATACAGATAGGTCAGCAGGTCCAAGCAGCCACTGTGAGGCTGTGGAAGAAGAGCCAAGTGCCGTGGCTGGCAAGACATCTGCCCCAGCCCTGGAGTGCTAACAGGGCATTTTGTTATTTAAGGCCACTATACCCTGTCGTTTGCTGGAGCCACTGTGAGTGAGTTTTTCCGTTGCTTTCTGCTGAACGCATGCTTAGCCAATACTTGACACCTGCTATTGTACCGATGACAACACTTCCCTGTTTTTATTTTTTTTTTTTAAGAGAGAGGGACAATGAGAGAGACAGAGAAAGAGAGAAACAACTTTATTTAGTTTTTCACATGGCCTTAGTTGCTCCAACACTTAGTTGTGTACGTGGTGCTGGGGTTTGAACCCGGGTCCTCGTGCTTGCCAGGCAAGCGCTGAAACCGCTGAGCCACCGCTCCAGCCCCCACTTCCCTGTTGTTTTTCTCCTCTTTGGAAATTCAGAACACTTTATTTCTTCTTTTCTCTCTCCCCTTTTTCTCATTCTTCCCTTCCTTTTCTGATTCATCATCTCCTGTTCAGTTCCCTAGCAGAGTTTGAGAAGTCTGTGTCCAGAAAACTGCGTGGTCTTAGGAGACAGAACCCCCCCTGGGGACTCTGCGCACGTTTGGTGAGGGGGACAGGAAAGTCCGTTACCATCCTGCTCTGAACAGGCTGTGAGAACTTTAACATCTGGCTTTTGTAACTCTGGGCTGACTCAGATGGCATCTTTTGCAACCACTTTCTGCATTCCAGCCCTTTAGGACTTCACACCTATCTTCAAGCTGCTTCTCCATTTCTCTGGCTGGGTCCAGGTTGGCTTTTAAAAGAGGGGTGTAGGCATGTGATTTTTACAAAAGGCTCCTCGAAATGATTTGCTCTGACATCTGTATTAGAGTCCTTCCTCAGCAAGCTAACATGAGGACCTGAGATTTTATTAAGTGGTTTATTAATTCATTATTTTTTCAACAGACATTTCTTGAAAACTTATGTGTGTGCTTGTGCTCGGTGATGGGGACACAGAAGGGTATAATCTGTGCCTGCTCTACAGATGACTGCAGTGGAGCACAGGGGACAGACACACCATCAGATTATTCCTGCAGGATGGGGTAAGTGCTATGAGAGACAAGAGTGAAAGAGAGGAAGGAAGGGAACAGTAGTTAGCTTTGTAGCTCAGCCCTGGGGTTGTGGGTTTTAGTTTGACCTGGACACAAGTACAAATCCACTTGGGTGGTCCCGGGAGGGCTCCAGTCCCTGCAGAGGAAATGGCAGGTGCTGAATTCCAAGTTGGGAATGAGCACACAGCACTGAAGGGCTTAGGAGGAGGTTGGTAATGACCACAGTGTGGAGCTAGAAGGAGCACTGGCTTTGAATGAGTCCAGAGGCTGCCGGAGAACTTGGACATCATCCACAGACCCAGACACATCCTGCAAACAGCTCTGAAAGAAAAAAAATACTCTCTCCATAGTAGTTTTGCTTGGAGGGCTCTCTACTCATAATATCAGTGGAAGTATAAACACCACACCAGGAGTGAGAGTCTCTGGAGATAATCAAGTTTGTACTTATTGTACAGTAGGCATTGCCAATGTCACAACTGACTTTCAATTTGCAAATCCTATTTATTGTTCCTTCTTTCTTGAAGGCAACAATCTATAATGTTTTCCGCTTACTCTCAGCGGGATAAACAAATCACTTTCCTTCATGTTGGCCTTTCACAGATGGGAGCATTATTGGATGTGAGGGTGTTTATGTAGCAGGGTAAGGATCGATTGTGCCTGAGAAATCACACCGGGCTCAGAATTGTCTCTCTCACACACACACACACACACACACACACACCTACAGAGGTTGAAAACATGTGAAAATTCTTGCCAGGTGGCAATTCTGGTGCAGCTGTGGCCAAGAATGATAGGTAGGGGTGACATCAGAGACCAGGTGAGCAGCCCTGTCCCTTAAAGCATTCAATGAGCTCCCTTCTCTCAAACTTTTCCTCCCTCTAGTTTCTGAAGTGGATCTTGTCCAGCGAGTTTGCTCTTTATTTGGGATCTTCCGAGTTTCTGAAACGGTTATTCTAGAATTTTCTCTTCCAAGATGTGGGGCTTTGAAGACTGAACAAGCACAACCTAGAGCAATCTTTGGCCTCTTGATTCTTTGTGGTCACAGAGGCAGAGCCTTCCTGCAGCAGAGCATTGGAGGCACAGCAGCAATTTCACTCTGAGGCTTCCGGAGGGAATTTAAAATGCTATTGGCTAACAATGCCTAATTCTATCACAGCAGGAGGGCCACTAAGGCAGGAAGGCCACCCCAGGCGTCCTGTGGGCAATCTGAATGACCAGGCCCAAGTTGGGAGTGGTGACAGGACACATACTGATTCTGTGTCCTCGTCTCAGTGGCTTCATATTGTGGTAGACAGGGTTCTTTTTCATTTTACCTTGTAGCTTGAAGACCAGACACCTACTATTCTTGGAATTTGATGCTTTAGCAATCATAATTTGAGGGCATTTCCAGACATGGAATATTGAATCAGGAAGGCTTGGTGGGCACTTTTATGATGTAGGTAAGATCCCTGGAAGCTGGGCTTGGTGGCCTGTAATCCCAGCAGCTCAGGAGGCTGAGGCAGGAGGATTGTGAGTTCAAAACCAGCCTCAACAATTTAGTGAGGAGTTAGTGAGACTCTAAGCAACTTAGTGAGACCCTGGGGAGGTAACTCAGTGGTTAAGTGCCCCTGGGTATAGACCCTAATACAATAATAATAATAATAATAATAGTAGTAGTAATAATAATAATTTAAAAAAGATAAAAACATCATTGGAGATGGAGAATGAAAATTCCAGATTCTATCCCAGTGTGGCCTTAGTCTTAATGTACCATCTCACATTGAAGGTGTTGAATTTGTTCCTGGATCATGATGGCCAACTTTGATGCCAACAGGAGCCAAAGCAATAATGGAGCATTGGAGCTCACTGGTTGTAGGGCCACAAGCCATTGCAGGAAAGGGGACTGGAGAAGGGGCCCATGGGGAATGTTGCCAGCCCAGTCTCAGCTCCAGATCACTCTTTCATGCAGGAACGGAGGCCCTGAACTGGGAGACCTTCTGGTTTTTCTAAGACATTAATCCAGACGTTTTTCCAGACTTTCTACTGGTGCATTATAGTTGCACACAATGATGGGATTTGTTGTTATCTATTTCCTAGTGCACACAATAGAACTGTATAATTGGCCAGTTCCATCCCCAGCACTTCCCTGGTCCCTCCCTACTTCCCACCCTTGGGTCCCTTTCCTCTACTGTCCCCACTTTGATTTTTAGGAGACCCATCCCAAACTTAGCTTTCCTGTATCCTCCCCAGCTTCCTCATACGACAGCAAACATATGACCCTTGACCGTCTGCACTTGACTTACTTCACTTAACATGATGGTTTCTAGTTCCATCCATCTTCCTGCAAATGCCATGATTTCATTTCCTGTATGGTTGAATAAAACCCCACTGTGTGTACAGACCACATTTTGTGTATCCATTCATCCATTGACAGAGCCCTGGGCTGATTCCTTAGTTTGGCTACTGTGAAGTGTGCGGCTTTAAACATGGATATACATGTGTCACTATAGAATCCAGAGTTCACAAGAAATCTCCTCATTTAAAAAAACTGATCTAACGTTTTTTTTTTTTTTTAAAGACTAAGAAAACCAAACACTGTTTTCCACCAAGCAGATTTGACACATGCGTCACCAGTTTCAATCCTCTGGACTGGCTGGCCTGTCCTCCCAGCCTAATATTCTGTGTCCCAGAGACAAGATTCGGCCAGGACAGCAGTTTCCACCAAGAACTTTGAACATGTTTCTGTGCTTGTTTAAAAAAGAAAAAAGCCTCCCTTAATTAGCTGCATGGTTTGAACAGATCAATTCATCTCTCTTTTAAAATGGAAAATAAAGAGATCTATTTTCAGGGGCTCTGGAAGAATGATAGGGAATGATGCAGCTACGCTCTCCGCTCAGGGTCCAGCGTGAGTTGTGCCCCCTGCCCCCTCTTATCCCCTTTTTCTTCAAGTTCCTTTTATTCACTCACGTTGGAAATAGAGCAGTCAGCAGGTCAGGTGGACCCTCTGAACTCTCGGAGATGCTAATTGCGATGCATGTAGTTGTTACTGAATGCCGATTACGTGCCAGGTACTGTGCTTTAGTGCTTTATAAGTGTTTACTACTAACGGTGTAAAAAGTATTAACTAGTATCACTATCTTACAGATTTCTTTTTTTTTTTTAGAGAGAGGGAGGGAGAATTCATTTTATTTATTTTTCCCTCTGCCCTTTGTTTCTCCAACACTTAGTTGTATATTTGGTGCTGGGGTTTGAACCTGGGTCTTCACTCACGCCAGGCAGGCACTCTGAGCCATCCCTCCAGCTCCCAGATTTATTTTTTTTAATGAGAGCAGAAAAAGAATAGAATATTTGCCTGTTACAAGAATAGCAATGGCAAAGTGGGGTGTTGAATCCACTTCCGTCTGAATTGAGCATTTAAGAAACATCAGTAATCTCAGCTAGTGGGGCAGGTGAGGAAGATGACAATACAGCTCCTAACGTGATAAAGCCTAAGAGAGAAGGAGCATGGGGGTGTGGAAGCGTTGGGTAGGGGTGCCTATCCCAGTTGGGAGGTGTTTTAGGCAGCTTTTACATCCTTGTGATCCAAAGACCTGAATAGAACAATGTAAACGTGGAAAATTTCTGTTTGGGGCTCTTGGTTTCTGAGGTCACAGTCCATAGATGGGCAGCTCCATTGCTCTGGGTCCAACTGAGGCAGAACATTGTGGTGGAAGGATATGGAGAAGCAAAGCAGCGAGGACACGTTGATCAGGAAGTAGAGAGAGAGCTCCGCTCACCAGGGACGCACCCGCAGTGACCTAGTCCCTCCAGCCACACTGTACCTGCCTGCATTACCACCCAGTTCCCCTGGCAGTGGATTAATTCACCGATTGGGTCGCAGCTCTCACGATGTGATCCTTTCACCTCTGGACACTGCTGCAGTGTTGCACGCAGGAAATTCTGGGGGACACCACATATCCAAACCACAGTGGGAGGAGTGTGCGTGTGTGTGCGTGTGTGTGAGCGTGTGCGCGTGTGTGCAGGGAGTGATTGGGTGGTCCAGGAAATTGTTTCAGCTGAGATCTGAAAGCTCTGGGACCTCTGATGGGAGGGAGCTGTGTGGGTACAAAGAGGAATGACCGAGGTGGCAGAATCTCTGCCAGATGCTAGAATATCTTTCCACAACTCTCTTGGACTTCTTCACTTTGAGTTTCCCACATGAAGAGTCTCCATGCTTCAGAAATCATGAATAATCTATCCAAAATAGATAATTTAAAGGTAGCAACTTGGAGAAAAGGCAAGGTGACATCAGAAGAGAGGTGCCTTCTGGAGGAAGAGTGACCACCTCATCTTCCACCAGTCTGCTAGTTTCTTTTGCAGAATCTGTTCTCAGGGACCAATGACTTCATGACAAGAACTCTAGCCAGGTGATTAGGGGAGGCACGGTGGCTCTGTGAAGTCCCAGGACTCTAGCATCAAATTGTTGAAGGTCAAAGCCTGGATGTTCCTAACTCTGGTTCCTTGCCCAGGTTACTTAAAAGTTTTCTGCCTCAGTTTCCCCTCATGCCAAATAGCCTATTGGGCTTACCACTTACAGCGATTGGGAGAGTTAAATGAGATCGTGACCTTAAAGACTGATCAAGGAATCTCCATAGACATAAGATACTAGGAAACTATTGATTGATTAAAAAACTTGGAAAATCCCAATTCAATCCCATTTCTGATCCTTCAGCAGCTGTTCTTTGAGTACCTTTTATATATTACACATGCATACGCAGCTATCATCTCATTTAATCCTCATGAAAACTGTGGGGTAAAATTACTTAAATGTTTTTCACTGATGATCTCTCAGCATTGCTTAAGTAGCTAAGCCCAGTTCTTTGCAGGGATAGACAGGTGTCATGGAGCACCTGTCTTCTGCATGGAAAAATTTTCCCATAGAAGCTCATAGGACACACTGCCGATTCTTTCAGATATACTCCAAGTGTCCATCCTGGTTGTATCTGTCACTGGTTCCTGCTCTATAGGTCCCTCATCTACCCCCACCTGTTATTCACCTGACAGTGCTTTGAGCACCATTAAATCATTAGGAAAAACATTCACTTCTTTTGGGCTGGTTTATAAACTGCATTATGGGGCACATACAAGCTGAAAGTGGCTAAGAGCCCAGGGGATCCTGTTTTCCTCTCACTCCTGAACTTGAAGTCGAGCCTCCCCTTTCTATTGGTTGTAAACATGCAAATTCCGCGTGAGGGTTTAGTTGATTAAGAGAGTTAAGCTTCTATAAAGTGAAACATACTCTGATACCCAAATACGATCTAATCCTTTCATTTTATGGTAATGAAATTGTCCCAGACATATGTATGAATTCACTGCCCCAAAGTCCCAGGAGGGATTGAGTGACACGATCTAGATTTGAGTTAAGTGAAACTCCATGCCTCGTTGCATCTCCATAGCATAACTCACTCATTCATTTATCCACTCATTCAATACGTATTTATTGGACACCAACTCTGACCTGGATCCAAATCTCATACCTCAATGTAGGTGCTGCGAATATACAGAGATATCAGAATCAAGTTTCTTACACTCTCAGAACAACCGATAAGTAGCAAATTAAACCATGCACTTTTGAATATCAATGGAAGGAAAATCAGAACAAATTCTGTGTACAGATGGCCATGATGGTGGGGCTAAGGATATTAATTGCAAGTAAGCACGAAGCGACTCGGCAGACCTTTCTCAGTGATAAAAGATTTGCTTCCTTCCTGAAGAAAAATAATTTGGATAATTTGGTTAAGGTTCCAAACTCTGACTCATTCCATTTCCTCTCCCCATCTAGGTATGAAAAACTTTACCAGCAAACTGGCTTTCTGGAGCCCACGCTGATCAACGAGGCACATGCGGTTTATTGCTTAGTAAGCCCAGGATCTGGTTTTGATGAACCCCACTGACATGTATGTGTTATTGCTTAGTAATCCCAGGATTGGATTTTTATCAGCCTCGCTGCCTAATTTCCAGTTATTGTGCTCCAACTTCAGCTAGACTTGTTCATGTGAGATGCTGGGAAGTTTATGCTTGGATGAAATGACAGTAAATTAAACTGGAAGATACACATTCACGTAGACACACAGAACAAAGGCTTCCTATTGAGGGTGGGTCAGGGTGCAGGAGGGATGAAGGAGTCTTTGACCACGCCTTCCAGCAGTTGTGGTGATGCTGGTAAGGGAGAGGGAAGCTTTGAGAACAGACTGCTGTCTTGGAGGGCTACTGTGCTGCAGCTTTGGGGCTCTTGAGACAAGCTTTTTTAGAGACCTAAGAAACATAGCTGATTCTAAACCAATTCATCAATCAAGTTGGAAAGAAATCTATTTCTTTGATTCTTCCATCTAAGTTATGTCTTGTAACCATCGGATGCCTGTCTTCTGAGATTTGGGTTTAGTCTATTGCTCAAGAACATGTTACTGTGTAACTAAGGAAGCACTCATTGGATACTTACTGTTTGCATAGTGTTTGGCGATAGAGAGGAAACGGAAATTATACGCTTTCCACGGTTGACAGAGTCCCTGCAAGCCATGGCATTGTTGAGCTAAAATGATTCTGCTGTCAGCTCCAGCTGCACCCTGCCCCTGCTCCGGAGCTGGATGCAGCCTCTGAACACGAGGTGCACCTTACCCAGATCTCACTGCATTCAGTTTTCAACTCTAAGTGACTGAAACCAAGCTCCAAGTCAGTGAATTCTTCACTTACAGAAGCAATTCTTCACTTAAAAAATTGTTCTTCTTCAGCCACAATTTAATCCAGCAGCTCTAACTGCCAACCAGGCTCTCTCTTTTGTATTTTTCTTTCCCTTCACTATCAGGAAAGCCCTTCTCTGTGGGTGGATCTGAGAACTTCATGATGATCTCTTCCTTGAGGACAGGAAAAAAAAAAGTCTCTATTTTGCTATTTTTTTCCAACAAGATCCAGAGGTCGGATCTCATTGGACCAATTTTGAGTCATGTGACCACTCCTGAACCGATCGCTGTGATCAGGGAAATGAACTCCTCTGATTGGCTAAAGCCATATTAGCTCCTCCCTCTTGGGGGTGGAGCATGAGAGCAGTCCCTCCCATGCCCTGTGGAATCCCATTGGCTGTGCAGTGGCCCTGCCCCTGGAAACTCAGATGGTGTCATCCAGAGAAAGAGACGCAGGTTCTAGGACACAAGTAGTGATCATCGCAATGGCTCATGACATGTTTCCAGGACCCCTTCTGTGCTGTAGTTATTTCTGCTTATCTCCTCTCCCAGACAAAATCTTCTTGAGGACAGAACCTGCATTTGCCAAGTTGTCTCATGTTGGACCCTGGGGAGGTGCCTTTCACGTAGCAGGTGCTCAATAAATTGAGTTTTAATAGAATAATGTATATTATTATTATATATATTTATATATTATATTTATAAAATCTCCAAAGTATTCTTTTACTGTCCTTGCTGGAATTGCTCACAGAACCCCTGTGTGGCAGGAAATGCTCATTTCAGCACTTCTCCCCAACAAATACATCTTCATGTAGAAGGCAGAACCTTCCAGCTTGTACAGTTCCTGGTTTTTATGGTTAACAAATAGAGTCGAACAAAATTAATGATTGTGTCAAAATTTCTGAGGTTTTGATGAGTCAGACTCATTGGGTAAATGTTTCCATTGAATGAAGCAGATTTATCTTCCCATTGTTCATAACTGTAGGTCATTTAATAGATGAGGCAGGCTGAGCCTTCCATGGAGACAGAATACCGAAGTAGGAGGATAGCAAAGGATTTTTAAGCATCTAGAGAGTTTGAGGGCTAAATAAATTTAGTTAAAAGTGAGGAATGGAGTTCACTGAAGTTTTTGGTGCAGAGATTTGGACCCAGTTTAGGAAAGCCAATGTCAGATGGAAAAGTCTAGGCTGAGTAAAAAGATCCTGTTCTTTAGAAGTATTACAGGGCTGAGGTCTTAGAAGAAACTGAGGCCACATGAAGTCTCCCCCACCCCTTCAAACCCTGATTCTTGTGATCAAGTTGGAAATATTTCAGACATGTGACTCGGAGTAGTAGCAATGAGTTATTGAAAGAATAGGGAAAAAGGAAAGGGGGACATTCTCTAGGAAGAAAGTGAGTCCTCACAGAGGAGAGGGACAAGGTGGCTCTCCTGCACTCCAGTTTTATTGGGGATCCCAGAGAAGTTTCCAGAGAGTCCCACCTCTTGACTTTTGACTGACAGCAGGATGACATCAGATTTTCAAGTCCCCACTGCCGAGATATCTATGGGTCACTTTGGTGTATGCCGACCAGTTCTATTTGATTTCTTACCTATAAATTCTTACAGGTTTGGGGATTCAGAGGAATTATCCTTATCTCCCTGAGTTCTGGAATCTGGTCTGTGAAAAGGGTCGCAAAAGCCTCCCCTTTGGGCCCCTGTTAGCGACAATATTTGGATCTGCCTTTCCTCTGCAGCTAACAGGTAGTTTGCCTAGGAATGTGACACAGCCTATTTGCTTAGGTGAAGTTAGCCAAACCCTGAGACTCAAGCGGTGAGTATTTCCCCTCATTTGTGGAGGCTAATGCTAAACCCAGGCTTGGGTGAAAGGTCAAGCTCATGTGGCAGACCTAAGGTGTAGCATCATATAATCTAGGGAAACCACACATATGTAGGGGAAAAGGGGTAGGGGAGTGGTGGTGGTGGTGGGGAGAATAGGAAGGGATATAGGGAGATAACCAACAGTGTAGCCTGCTCTTACCCGCCCTCCAAGAATCCAAACCATACTTATGTGAGCATTTAATTCTGGAAAAGTCACAATTATATATATGGACACTTATACCTGCAATGGGTGGAAATACAGAAGAATCAAGAGTTTGGGGTTTGGATGATGGGGTGATACTGGACTGGATGAGGGTCAAATGCATGTTGCATTGTTACTTTACATGCATTTATGATTGCACAAATACTCAACTCCTCAATAAAAAAGAATTTATAGTGCTTGCTAAATTAAATGCCGGATGCAGTTCCTTTCATTTTTCATTTATTAACCCATTTTATTCTTACCATAATCCTATAAGGCAGGGACTATTATTATTATTCGCATTATACAGACCAGGACATGAAAGCAGGTGGGGGATCTGGTTTTGCAGGTGGGGATCTTCTTCACAGGAGTCACATGATTGGCAGTAAGCATCTTCACCCAAGGAGAATGCCATTTGACTTAGCAGAATTGGGTGGGAGCGCAGTGCTTGGGGGGCAGATTTGCAGTGTGAGATAAATTCAGTGTAATTGTCCGTGCCAGCAGGCATCTCTGGCATGGTTCTTAGCTTCTCAGATCCATGCATGTGGGTATTTTGCAGAATTCCATTATTCCTTGCATTCATACAAGTGCAGCTAGGGACTTGTGAAAGCTGCACTATGCTGCAGTCCTGTCACCCAAAGTGACTAGATAGAATTTTATGCCTTTCTGTCCCAATTCCCATGCAAGGTATTGCTTAGAGAGACCTGTCCCTGAGATTCCCGAACATAGCATCTGGCCCTTAGGTGGTGGCCCCAGCTCAGGGGTGCATATCCAAGTTGGCTTACAGGTGTGGGCTTCAGCTGATGCCTGGAATAAAACCTGATGCCTCCCTCCTGGTTCTCATCAAAGCGCTCCTTGCCTTGGCAGAGTCCGGGCTGCTGCAGCCTGAATGCCTGCACCGCTGCCTGCGATAAAGGCATCTGCTTCCCATGGAAATCAATTACCAGAGCCCACTGAATGTGCGGCTTGCCTCCCCTCTCAGTGTGGAGGCAGGAAGCTCTGTTCACATCCGTTCCTGCTGATAGGCAGTTGGTCCTGCTGCCCTCCCCAGACCCATGCAGCAGGACTTAGGAAGGCAAAGGCCAGTTCCCAAAACCCAAAACACAGGGTATTGTCTCCTTTACCAATCTCTACCTACACCACCCCCAAGTGCAGAGATGGCTGTTGTGTTGGAAATTTCACCCTTACTGATCCATTCCTTTGGGCTGTGAGGCTGTCTTTGATCTGTTCTATTTTTCCCCTTCTCTATGACTTATTAGATTTTTAAAAATCTTAACATACTTTCCTACTTGTTATAACTAGACGAACAATTTAAAGGCATGGACAAAAGCAATCATTTTTTGCCTCATACTTTCTAACTTTTTCTTCACCCCCAAGAAAGACAGAGCTAATTATTTATTTTATAGTGTGGCACATTTTTTATATTCATCAACATGCGCAAATATGTACACACATTTATTGGATTTTTTTTGCAAAACTTAGAACATATTATGTACACTAACATACAGTTCACTCTTGTTTTAAATTTAACATGCCAGAAATTCCTACAGATACAGGGTTAGATCAGCTCATCTTTTTAAATGGCTGCAGAATATTTCA